>CM077167.1:154591544-154696544 GCA_039583875.1 Platanthera guangdongensis
GGCAGGCCTGGCCACAGGCCCTTGATAGGCCGTCTGGCCTATTTCCACCCATATTTGAGAGTAGATAATTTTAAGGAATAACACACACAACACTAGAAAATTATTATGGGCCTTTAACTTGTATCAAACTAATGAATTTATGCATGTTTGATGTAACACCCCCTATTCGTCACATAGCATATAACAGTAGGTCCGACCGGGGCCCGACCTTATATACCACATACAGACCGAAGGGTTATGAAATGAAACCATCCTTCCAATAACAAACATCCTACACGGAGCACATTCTAGCGGAAGCATTTTAAATATTGCAAAAAAAGAATCCAGCCATAACATGAATGTCCACTAAAATAACCCAAAAGGAATGAGCGTACAAAATACACAAAGTACTTGGCCTTATGGTCTTACATGAGTTTACTTATACAAATAATGTATTCCAAAAATCGGCGCTGTTGAAGCCAAAATTGACCTCTGTGCAGTTCGGGGTCCCAAAAGAGGGGTGACCTCACACCTACTACACTCGGGGGAACATCACGGACCAAAGACTTGGGAAACTAGGAACAGACTCTCGACTCTAGCATGGAGGTCCCACCATACACCCGGAAGGTCACAAGAGCACTTCCCCTCCCTCACCAATGACTGAGCTGGGTACCTTGGAGAACTCTCTCACTCAACCAAACATAAGCCTAAGGAGGAGGAAGCCCAAAAAAACTCTCCCTCCAAAGGTACCCAAGGGGGTCTATTTATAGTTTGTCCAAGTCTAGGGACCAAAATACCACAAATACCCCTAGGACAAAAAGGCCTTGGGCTAATAGAAAACATCCACACCATGGGGTAAAGAGGTAATTCCACCACGAGGGTATAATGGTAAAAGCATGGCCAAAAGAGGTTCAAGGGCGGGAGGAGCCATACCCCCCATCTCCCCTGGAACCCGAGACGAGCAAGTGACCCCCGTCGAAGAGCTACCCGCCCGGGGCAGGAGCCTGCCCGCAAGCTACTTTCTCCCCCGCGAGCTAGCCGCCCAGGACGAGAGCATGGCCGCAGGCCGCTCTCGCCCCCGCGAGCTAGCTGCCGAGGCGAGAGACCTGGCAGCAGGACGCTCTCGCCCCCGCGAGCTAGCCGCACGGCGAGAGCCTGGCCGCAGGCCGCTCTCGCCCCCGCGAGCTAGCGCCCGGGGCGAGATCCTGGCCGCAGGCCACTCTCACCCCCGCGAGCTGACTGCCCGGGGCGAGAGCCTGGCCACAGGCCGCTCTCGCCCCCGCGAGCTAACCGCCGGGGCGAGATCCTGGCGCAGGCCGCTCTCTCCCCCGCGAGCTAGCCGCCCGGGGCGAGAGCCTCGCCGCAGGCCACTCTCACCCCCGTGAGCTGATCGCCGGGGCGAGAGCCTGGACTCAAGCCGCTCTCGCCACCGCGAGCTAACCGCTCGGGGCGAGAGCCTGGCCGCAGGCCACTCTCGCCCTCGTGATCTGACCGCCGGGGCGAGAACCTGGCCGCAGGCCGCTCGCGCCCCCCACGAGCTGACCGCCTGGGGCGAGATTCTGGCCGCAGGCCGCTCTCACCCCCGCGAGCTGACCGCCCGGGCGAGAGCCTGGCCGCAGGCCGCTCTCGCCCCCGCGAGCTGACACGCCCGGGGGGGAGAGCCTGGCCGCAGGCCGCTCTCGCCCCCACGAGCTGACCGCCCAGGGCAAGAGCCTGGCTGCAGGCCGCACTCGCCCCCGCGATCTGACTGCCCGAGGCGAAAGTGCAGGGGACGGAGTTCTGGCCTCCAGCCGATCCTGCTGTTCCCACCTTGCACCTATCAGGCTGGAGCGGGTGTCAGCCAACTTGTCGCACCCGCCCCTCAAAAAGGGGTTACTGGGGGAGGCAGAGTTTTCCTCCCCCCACTAGTATATTACAAGGGGTAGGCCTAAATTGCCCACCAAGAGTGCAAAACTTCTCCAAAAGCTTAAAAACTCATAGCTGCTCCTGCGCCTGCAGGGAGGACCCCCACTCTGCGAATACGGGGTTGTACACAATCCCCGTTCTTTTCGAGGTTGACACAAGCTCAGAAAGAAACATCCAACTCAACGTATTCGCAGAGTGTAATTTTCTTGTGCGGTCAAAAAGACACTTAATCTCCCGGAGGGGTCAACTTGCCATGCCAGCTGATGGGAGCCTGGGTACCGAGACCCCCTATGGGTAAAAAACACTTAACCTCCTGGAGGGGTCAACCTGTCATGCCAGATGATGGGAGCCTGGGTGGCAAGACCCCTCCGGGTAAAAAACACTTAACCTCCCGGAGGGGTCAACCTGCCATGCCAGCTGATGGGAACCTGGGTGGCAAGACCCCCTCCGGGTAAAAAGAACTGGGCATCCACAAGAGGTACGCCTGCCTTGTTAGCTAGTGAGAGCCTGACAACGGGACCGTCATCGGAGCAAGGGTACTTGGGCTTCCACGAGAGGTATGCCTGCCCTGCCAGCTAGTGAGAGCCTGACAGCAGGACCGTCATCGGAGCAAAGGTTCTTGGGCTTCCACGAGAGGTACGCCTGCCCAGCCAGCCAGTGAGAGCTTGATAGCAGGACCTTCATCGGAGCAAAAGTACTTGGGCTTCCACGAGAGGTACATTTGCCCTATCAGCTAGTGAGAGCCTGACAGTGGGACTGAAAGATATGGTACCTAAACACCTAGAGGGGGGCGGGGGGTGAATAGGTGACCTAATCCTTTCTAACTTTGTTGGCAGCTAAATAGTTATATCACAGATTTCTATCTAGTTTATTACAGCAATCAGCAATAATCAAACATACACAGCTAACCACAGCACATTCACAGCACAGCACACAGTGATTTATAGTGGTTCCCCAAGATATGGGTACATCCACTTTCCTCCTTGCCTATCTAGCAGTGTACTAGATTGGCCAAACTTCTCCACAGTCTTCAGAACCCAATTGGTTCTACCTCAGGCCCAAAGCCTTACAACTCAGCTTTATCCCAAAGCCTACACTCAGCCAATCAAGGCCTACACTCAGCCAATCAAGGCCTACACTCAAAGATCTCATCTCCTACACTCAGGCAAACAAGCCCTACCCTCAGCCTTTATAAATATAGGCTTACAATCACTCAGATCCAAAGGATCCTACAAGTTAAAAAGATATTACAAAATACAACTCTACAACTCAGAATAATAAGGAGGAGTTGAGAGATTCTTGATGAGTTCTTGGAAGAACTCAGTGGATTCACCCTGACTTAGCTTTCTTCAAAGCTTCTTGAGTAGAACTGAATAAGGCTGAATCCTCTCTGCAGTTGTTCCTTGACCTCTGCACTTAAGAATCAGAATTGAATCTGAATCCTTCTTCTCAGCCTAGTTCCAGAGACTGATTTTTGGATGGATCCCTCTCTCTCCAACTTCTTCGATCTGCACTTGGACTGCAAGATCTTCTTGTATTGATACTCTGTGTACTACTTTTCTGATTACTTGAATAATCTGTACTTGTTAATCACTTGATCAACTCTTTCAACTACTTCAACAACAACAGTTTCTGTAAACTGTGGATGCCTATTTATAGGCCTTCTTCATGGTAACGGCTGGTCCGGTTCATAACTGACTTCTGACATCTCTGACAGTTGCTGTAGACCGCTGGATCGGCAGCTGTCATGTCAACCAGTCACTTCTGAAAATCTCTAACAGTCAGTAAGTGTCGAGACTTTCTGTCTTTAAGTGTTGACACTTATAGTCCAAGTGTCGACACATGTTGTGTAAGTGTCGACACAAGTCTACAAGGTGTCGACACATTTCCTTGTATGTCTCGACACAGATTCTTCTGCATGTGTCGACACTAAAATTGAGTGTCGACACAAGTACTTGTTCTTCTAGCTTTTGCTGAATTCTTCTATGTGTCGACACATCTCCTTTGTGTCGACACAACTTCTTGTGTTGAATCTGTCTAGTGTCGACACTGCTTCTTGGTGTCGACACATAGTCTTCTATGTTGAAACTTGCTGAGTGTCGACACCGCTCCTTGTGTCGACACACCTTCTTGTTGTTGAGACTTCAGCTGAGTGTCGACACATTCCCATAGTGTCGACACTGTACTTGGAATAATTTGTTGTTCTTTCTGTTCTTTACTAAGTGTCGACACAGCTGCATGTGTCGACACTTTCTTCAAGTGTTGAGTCTTTAGCTGTGTGTCGACACATTGTTCTGGTGTCGACACATACTTCAAATGTTGACTCTTCTGACACATAGTGTCGACACATTGTGTTGAGTGTCGACACTTGTACTTAGACTCTGCAGACTTTTGCTGAGTGTCGACACAGCTCCAAGTGTCGACAACTTTCTGGTGTAGACACAGCTTCACTGGGTGTCGACACAGCTCCTTGTGTCGACACTTTCTGTCTGCACTTTTCTTCACTGGGGGGGGAGTGTCGACACAGCTCCAAGTGTCGACACTTTCTGTCTGGTGTCGACTCTGCATCCCAGGTGTCGACACAATGACTCCAAGTGTCGACACCTCTTGTCTGGGTGTCGACACAAGTCTTCTTAAGTGTCGACACTTTCCCTCTGGGTGTCGACACATGGACTTAGAAACTTTTTGCTTCAGTCCAGTTCTTTCTTAACCTGCACAAGTAACTCAAACATACATCAAATACATTATGATGTATATCATTGAGTTGGGTGAGGCTTCTTCAAATCAGGTACATTTGACCAATGTACCCAACAATCTCCCCTATTTGGAGAAGTCATAACCCTTAGTCAATGATATACACCATCCATAATTAAAATTACAAAATGATGTACAGCAGATTATAAACAGCAGGGTAAACATAAACATGTAATAATTCACACATGTATACACATTCAGCATTGCAGAACAAATAAGAAATAGATACTGCTCAGAACAACCATGAAATATATTTATCATATATTGTTCTAATATTTTTAATACACCTTTAATGGTTTACAAAAATGTTTTACATTCAACAGATTTCAACAAGCTTCAAGTTAAATTCCTAATCTATTTCTGATCAGGTTCTTTGATAACTATTCCCTTTCCAGCTTGAACTTGAGCTTTGACAGGGGCTTCAGCAGGTTCAGCAACAGCAGGCTTCTTTCCTTTTAAGTCCTTCTTTTCAGCTCTTTGCTTTGATTTTCTGCCTCTCAAAGTAGTGATATGGCTTAGGGAAGTACTTGCTAGGCTCCACAGCAGTAGGAGGTAGCTTTCCCATCTTAGCCTTTCTTCTGAATTGTACTATAGCCTCCTGCCTTATTTCATGTTTCTCCATTCTGCCTCAGAGAACCATTTGTTCCTGTCATTCATGTTGTCTTTAGCAGCTTTCCAGGCAGTTAGAATTATATTTCTAGAGGTAGGGCTCCATTGTTCAAAATCTGGCTTTTGTTCTGCTTGTTCCCTAAACCTCTTTTTAGACAACCTTGTCTCTTCTTCTTTGTTCAGAGCCTCTTGCAGAGCTTCAGAAATAGGTTGAACAACCTTCTCAATATGAACATTGGCCTTGCCCTCAGTTGGGCTATACATTGTGCTGACATCTGCTTGAACCATGTCAAAATCTGGAGGTGGATATATCACTTGAGCTACTTCTTGTTGCTCACCTCCAAGATATGCAGTTTGTATTCCTGATTCAGCCACATTATCATCATCACAAAGTGGAGGATAGCCCAGTGTAGCTCTGATGGAGTTAGATATCCATTTGGCATGGTCAGAGCTAGCTTTGACTAATACTCTCTCCCCCTTTATGACTTCTCTGGCCATATGGTCTCTGACATCATCCTTTTGAAACCTTATCTGACTATCCAAATACCTGATTCCCTCTTTAAAGTAAGGTCTGAGCTTAGTGAGCTGTTCAGAGATGGCCTTCTGGGAATCTTTAATTGCAGTCTTGACAGCAGAAATCTCAGCTTGAAAGACCTTATCAAAGTCAGCCTTAGCAGCAGCAGTAGATGTTGAAGGTTC
The DNA here is from genome assembly GCA_039583875.1 of Platanthera guangdongensis. Classification (NCBI taxonomy): domain Eukaryota; kingdom Viridiplantae; phylum Streptophyta; class Magnoliopsida; order Asparagales; family Orchidaceae; genus Platanthera; species Platanthera guangdongensis. Next base: position 154,597,491 of record CM077167.1, read on the forward strand.
AGCAGTCTTATTCTTCAACTCAGTGACTATAGCATTATGGGAGGCAGTCAAATTATCATTCATTCTTAACTGATTCTCCAGCACATATCCTTGCTTTACTGCTATATCATCTACCTGAGCCTTGATCTTCTCCTGGTGAGTTGCCAAATAGACCACTGCATTCCCACCCTTGTGGAAGCAGTCAGTCATTTCCTTCTTGTTCAGATTCATCTCAAATCTTATAGATTTGATATCTTGTGCAAGATCAAACTGTAGAGACTTGTGCCCTTCATCCACATAAGCCTTTATTGCCTTCTTTGCTCATCCAACTTGATCTGCATGGCAATCATCAAAGCACTATAATCAACTGTTGGAGCTTGTTGAACTATAGGCTGTGGGGCAATGGATTGCAAGGCTTTCTTGTAACTCTGACTTCTTCTTTTAAAAATATAGAGTTTCTTCTTCTTGGCCCTAGCACTCTCCTCATCCTCAGAGGCAGAAGTGCTGGCAATATCAACCCTGTCCTTAGGGCTTTGAGGTTTGTCAGCTGGCACAGCAGTTGCCTTTTCAGTTTCCAGCCTAATAGGCTCTTCCAGAACTTCCATGTGCTCCCCCTCAGCAGCAGCACTCTTATCTTCAGCATCAATTTCTTTGTCATATAAAAATCTGCCTGATCTAGATTTAGAAACAAATCTTCCATTGTAAATTCATGAGGGGATGGAGCTGGAGACAGTCTTTGCTCTTCAACCACTGATTCAGGTACCACTTCTTGTTCAGCAGATTTGTCTTCTAAAACAACATCTGGTACTTGACTGTTTAGCTGAGTTTGCTGATGGACATCAGACAAATCAAAATCTACTATAGAAAAATCTAAAGTGTTTAGTTCAGAGAGTACCTCTTGTATAATGGAGGTGGCTTGTTCACTCTCCAGTGTAGAGGGTTCTGCTACACCTGGAAGCTCCCCCTGACTGTGATCCCTATGGATGGAGCTAGCTGGAGGCAGCTCCCCCTGGATCTCAGCAGTCTCTTGAGGAGCAGGAGTCTTTACTACTATCTCTTCCTCTACTCATCAGGTGTGAACACCACCTGTTCTTCACTCTCAGAACTGCTTGAGGACTCTTGTGCCACAACAGCAGTTTTCCTTTTCTTCCTGGGAGGAGTGACTTTATCTGTAACTGGCTTCTCAGGGGTAGGCATGTCCTTGGACAACACCCCTTCCCATCTAGAAAAGATCCTTTGATCCATCTTCCTCATGTGATTGATCTTACTTCCAGCAGCAGAGCTCATTACCTCTGGTATGGTACCAGCTAGGTAGAGACTGATAATCCTGCCCAGGTTGGGCTTTTTCAGACCTTCCTTTATTTTCTCATAAACTATCATAGACCAATCTGTTCTTAGGGTGAATATTATTCTGGTCATGACATTGAACATGGAGGCTGACACCCTGTCATGCCCTCCTGGCTTACTGAGGATAACCTTTCCCACAATCTCTGACATGAACTTTCCTTGGTTGTTCATGCCTTTCCTATTAAACACAGAACCGATCTTCAGTTTGGGATCAAGTCCACACCAAACTAAAGCTTCCCTAATCTTGGAGGCAGTTACTTCTTCTTCATCTTGAGTCTTAGGTAGCTGGAGTACCTTCCTCAGACTTTTTGGTGAAATCTTGACCTTGGATCCATGAACTCTGGATTTGATTCTGTATCCAGATTCATCAACTGCAGCTCCAGTAAGGAATTCTAGCACTTCCTTCTTCCAAATCTTTGTTGGTTCTGAAACCAAGTATTCTAGTCCAGAATTGGCGACTAGGGTTATCACCGATTTGATTTCTTGATCTGCGTCGTCGAACGCACCGCGCACTAGCTCATAGCCCTCGTTCACGTTCTCCTCAAGCTTAGGAGCCATTAGGGTTTGGAGAATTAGTCTTGAGAAAAGAGAGGTGTCGACACAGGAGTTATGGTCTCGAAACTTTGAAAGCGTGTCGACAAACAAAGACAGAACCCTATTTATACCGTTCTGATTTTGAAGATGAACAGGCGGGACAGCTAGCTAAACATGTGTCGACACTGGCAATAAGTGTCGACACTGACTTATAATGTCTCGACACACATGTGTCGACACAAGTTTAGTCAACAGATATTGTGTGTCGACACTTGGTTATGTGTCGACACAACATAACTCGACACATCGTCGAGACTTTACTTAGAAAATTCTGAGTAAAACATAAGTGTCGACACCATATTGGATGTGTCGACACCTACTTGACATGTGTCGACACTAACATTCTGAAGTGTCGACACCACATTCCTAGATGTGTCGACACGTTTTTCCTGAAGTGTCGACACCACTATTCTGTGTCGACATAGACTTGTCTATGTGTCGACACCTCTTTACTTAGCCAATTTTTTATTCTGTAAACTTAGTCTAAGTTTATCATACCTAGTTCAATTTTGAATCTATTGAACTTAGCTTCTTTTAGTGGCTTAGTAAACATATCATCTACTTGTTCATCTGTTTTAACATATTCAAGTGAAATATCTTCTCTTTCTACATGTTCTCTAAGAAAGTGATATTTAATCTCAATATGTTTTGTCCTACTATGAGATACAGGGTTATTAGCTATTGAAATAGCACTTGTAGAATCACAGAAAAGTGGAGTTCTACTTACCTGAAATCCATAGTCCTCTAGCTGATGTTGAATCCACAGAAGTTGAGCACAGCAACTTCCTGCAGCCACATACTCTGACTCAGCTGTGGAGATAGCCACACTAGTCTGCTTTTTGCTGCTCCATGAAATTAGTCTTCCACCTAGGAATTGATAGGTTCCAGTAGTGCTCTTTCTATCCTCTTTGCATCCTGCAAAGTCTGCATCTGAATAACCTGTTAGATCAAAGTCTCCATTCCTAGGGTACCAGAGGCCTAGATAGGGAGTGCCCTTTAGATATCTCAAAATTCTCTTGACAGCAGTCAAGTGAGACTCTTTAGGGCAGGCTTGATACCTTGCACAAACACATGTAGCATACATGATGTCTGGTCTACTAGCAGTCAAGTATAATAGGGAGCCAACTATCCCTCTATACAAGGTTTCATCTACAGGTTTCCCTGCATCATCCTTGCTAAGAGACATACTTGACCCCATAGGAGTCTTCATGGTACTGGATGAATCCATACCATACTTCCTTATGAGTTCTAGGGTGAACTTTGACTGACAAATGGACAAACCACTCTCAGTCTGTTTAACTTGGAGACCCAAGAAAAACTTCAGCTCTCCCATACTACTCATTTCAAATTGACCTTGCATAAGTTTTGCAAACTTTTTGCAAAGGCTGCTTTCAGTAGACCCAAATATAATGTCATCTACATATATTTGGACTAGTATGACATTGCCTCTAGATTCCCTGAGGAATAGAGTCTTATCTATTTTCCCCCTTGAGAACTTGTTCTCAATGAGGAAACTAGATAGGGTTTCATACCAAGCCCTCGGGGCTTGCTTTAACCCATATAAAGCTTTCCTAAGTCTATAGACATAATGAGGTAGAGTTGGATCAACAAAACCTGCAGGCTGGTCCACATAGACTTCTTCTTTCAAATTATCATTTAGGAATGCTGACTTGACATCCATTTGATATACCTTGAATCCTTGATAGGTTGCATAGGCCAAAAACATTCTTATGGCTTCCAGTCTGGCTACTGGAGCAAAGGTTTGATCAAAATCAATACCTTCTTCTTGCCTATATCCTTTAGCAACCAGTCTAGCCTTGTTCTTAATGATGACTCCTTGTTCATCCATCTTATTCCTGTAGATCCACTTAACTCCTATTACATTGTGGTCTTTAGGTTTAGGAACAAGTTCCCAAACCTTGCACCTCTTGAACTGATTAAGCTCTTCTTGCATTGCTTCAGTCCATTGTGGATCTTGTATTGCTTCTTCAAATTTCTTAGGTTCAACTTGTGACAGAAAGCTGGAATAGATTGCAGCATCCTGATTTCTGCTCCTAGTTTGAACTCCTTGTCTTGGATCTCCAATAATCAGCTCTACTGGATGATCTCTAAGATGCCTGTGGGCTGGAGGCATCCTCACTTCTGGTTGAACCACTTCAGCATCTGCATCATGCTGTATACCTTGGAATTCTTCAGCAACTGGCACATGTAGTTCTCCCCCTGGACAACAGCTACTCTCCTCAACTTGCTGTCTTGCAGCTGGCAGCTCTTCTATAGTAAGCTTGTCCAATTCCTTTGTCAAACCTGTGGGGCTGCATACATTGCTAGACAACTCATTGTTAATAAGTTTTGTCTCATCAAAAACTACATGCACTGATTCTTCTACAACTTGTGTAGTCAAGTTGTAGACTCTATAAGCCTTACTATTATTGCTGTACCCAACAAAAATTCCCTCTTGGGACTTGGCAGCAAACTTAGTTAAGTAAGACTTCCCATTGTTAAGTATGAAGCATTTGCAACCAAAGATCCTAAAATAGGATAGGTTTGGTTTCCTGCCTTTCACAACTTCATAGGGGGTCTTGTTTAGCCTTTTAGTGATGGTAGCCCTATTTATAACATGGCATGCAGTGTTAACTGCTTTAGCCCAGAAATACTCTGGCAGTGATGTATCACTTAGTAGGGTCCTACCAGCCTCTATCAAGGTCCTATTTTTCCTTTCAGCAATGCCATTTTGCTGAGGTGTTCTAGGTGAAGAGAATTCTTGAAATATCCCAAAGTCTTCACATAGTTTTGTCATGCTTTCAGATTGAAACTCAGTACCATGGTCACTTCTAATTTTGACCACAGTACTATTAAGTTCATTCTTGAATTTGCTTGACAAAGCTGTAGAAGACACTAGGTGTTTCAGATTTCTGTCTCAAGAAGAACACCCAGGAAAACCTTGAGTAGTCATCAACAACTACAAATGTATAGACCTTCCTACCTAAGCTGTGAACTGGCATTGGATCAAAGAGATCCATATGCAAGAGGTATAAACACCTCACAGCATCTTTGTTATCTATGCTTCTAAAGGTGGATTTAGTCTGCTTGCCCTTTTGACAAGCTGAGCAAATACCATCTTTAACACACTTAACTTGAGGACCATTCCTCACTAACTCTTTGCTAAAGAGTTTGCTAATTGTCTTGTAGTTAAGATGGGCCAGCCTCTTGTGCCATTTGACACAATGAGAGACTGTCTCATCAGCTACAAGACAAACTGGAGAACCATTGTTCTCAATCATAATGTCTAGGCAGTAGACATTTCTCTTCCTATAACCTGTCAAGATAATCTCTTGATCACTTGACCTCTTGATATGACAACCATTTTTAACAAATGAGATGTCATACCCTACATCACTTAACTGACTTATACTTATTAGGTTGTGTTTCAACCCTTTAACATAAGCCACTTGAGTAATGGTAACTAAGTTTGAAGAAATGTTACCAAACCTTTGATGATTCCTTTTTCAGAACCACCAAAGGTCACTTTAGGACCATTTTTGATTGGAATGTAGTCCTTCAGTAGACCCCTAGTTCCAGTCATATGTCTGGAACATCCACTGTCCAAGTACCATGTAGGGGTATGACCACTTGGACTTACCTGCAAAACAGATTAATGGACCTTAGAACCCAAAGCAATCTTGGGTCCTTGGTACTTGTTAGTCTGTAACTTGACAAAGCTACCTACTGGCTTTCCACCAGGTAGCTTGCTACTCACCTTTGTACTGGCATTGTACCAACAGTCCATTGCAAAATGGCCAATCTTGCCACAGCACCAGCATTCAAACTTGTTGTACCTTTGCTTAGGTACTTCCTTGGCTGTCTTGACTACAGCAGGTTTGTTGAATGTTGGGGCTTTGCCCTTGGACTTAGACTTGGACCTGCTCAGTCCCTGCAGGTCTAACAAAACCCAGTCCAGCCTTGCCTTTATGATGAACAAATTCATCAATTAAAGGTAGCACTGATTTAGGTTTTGAAAACCTAGCAACAAGCTCTCTTTCTTTCTGAAGATTGATCTCCAGTCTCTTAATTTGATCATTCTTATAGGTGATAGTTCCCATCTGAATCACAGTAATGTGTTTCAGCCTGGCTACCTCATTCAGTTTTTGATCAAATTGTTTCTCAAAATCTGTTGCAACAGCCTTGAGATCTGCAATCTCCTTTGCCTGACTTTTGGCTAGGGTCTTGCTTTTCTTGTAGGCTTGCAACAGTACCTTATATTCATCTATAAGCTGATGAATATCTTCCTCAGACTCAGATACATTCTCATCACTTGATGAAGAAGAATCTGATTCTGAACTAGAACAAGAATCTGAATTTAAACTTGAACTTTGTACCTGACTGGGTCCTGGCTGCTCCAGGATTTTGGCACTGTCTGTCAAAGCCATTAGCCCTTGGCAATGACTGTCCTCTTGTTCATAAATTGACTCCAAGATCTCCATGAATTCTTCCTCTTCTTCTTCTGCATACAGCCCTATGTAGGCTTCAGCCTCAGACTCAGTTTCTGAAGAAGATATATCTGATAAAGTCTTTTCCTTCTTAGCAACAAAGACTTTTCTTTCTTCCCTTTGAAGTGAGTCTTTTTTCTGTCACCAGATTCCTTTCTCTTCTCTGGACAATCTGCAATAACATGGCCCTGTCTATTGCAGCAATAACAAACAATCTTTGAACCAGTTGCCTTGCTTGATTTTGTCCTTCTCTTATCATTCTTTGAAGATCTCTTTTTCTGATAAGAGTCTTCCTTTCCTTGTGATGTTGAAGGCCTTGACTTCCACTGTTTCTTTTTCAAAAACTTCTGAAAGTGTCTGGTGAAAGCAGCAAAGTCTTCATCACTTTCACTGCTCTTAGACTTTGTGCTGTCAGACTCATCAGACTCTGATTCAACTACCTCTGGAGGTGGAGTTGAAGACTTATTCCTGCACTTTCTGGGAACTTCTGTCTTGAAAGCAACAGTTCTTTCTTTGTGCTCAGTCCTTGTAGATTTCTCCTCCTCTTTTCTCACTGTTAACTGCATTTCATAAGACAATAGCTTGTCAAACAGTGTGGGAGGTGGAATTTCCCCCAACTTAGCCATTTCTCTTATGGCACAGATCTTGGTGTCCCAATCTTTGGTTAGGGACCTTAAGAACTTGTCATTTAGTTCATAGTTAGTGAACTCTCTTCCATAAGACATGAGTTCATTAACTATTCTGTAAAATTTCTTATAGCACTCAGTGATGCTATCACTCTTTCCTTGCCTAAAGCTCTCATACTCCTGATTTAGCAAGGACTTCCTATCTTGCCTAACTTCTTCAGAACCTTCCATATAGACAATGAGAGTATCCCACATCTCTTTTGCTGTCTTACAGTGAATTAAGTTCTAAAAAGTGGCATCATCAATGGCACTCACTATTATGTTTTGTGCCCTCTTGTCCATGGTGGCCAGGACAATTTCATCCTTAGTCATCTCAGAGAAATCCTTTGGAGTTCTCTGATTTACATCCAATACTGAAATCTTCATTGGCACATAAGGCCCTTCCTTTACTGTGATGTATATTCTAGGGTCAGAGGCTTCCATAAATAGCCTTACCCTCTCTTTCCAGATCCCAAAGATCTCCTTTCTGCATATGGGTAATTTCATGGAACCCAATTCCTTGTGATTCTCATAAGAACCCATGTTTCTTGATGTTCTTGATTTTCTTGAAACTGTGTAATACCTTACTCTGAATCTGCCAAACAGGATTTCCTCAGGCTGTTAGTCCTTGTTTTGAGGAACCTCGCTTTGATACCACTTGAAAGATATGGTACCTAAACACCTAGAGGGGGGTGAATAGGTGACCTAATCCTTTTCTAACTTTGTTGGCAGCCAAACAGTTATATCACAGATTTCTATCTAGTTTATTACAGCAATCAGCAATAATCAAACATACACAGCTAATCCACAGCACATTCACAGCACAACACACAGTGATTTATAGTGGTTCCCCAAGATATGGGTACATCCACTTTCCCCCTTCGCCTATCTAGCAGTGTACTAGATTTGGCGAAACTTCTCCACAGTCTCAGAACCCAAATTGGTTCCTACCTCAGGCCCAAAGCCTTACAACTCAGCTTTATCCCAAAGCCTACACTCAGCCAATCAAGGCCTACACTCAGCCAATCCAAGGCCTACACTCAGAGATCTCAATCTCCTACACTCAGGCAAACAAGCCCTACCCTCAGCCTTTATAAATATAGGCTTACAATCACTCAGATCCAAAGGATCCTACAAGTTAAAAAGATATTACAAAATACAACTCTACAACTCAGAATAATAAGAGAGGAGTTGAGAGATTCTTGATGAGTTCTTGGAAGAACTCAGCTGGATTCACCCTGACTTAGCTTTCTTCAAAGCTTCTTGAGTAGAACTGAATAAGGCTGAATCCTCTGCAGTTGTTCCTTGACCTCTGCCACTTAAGAATCAGAATTGAATATGAATCCTTCTTCTCAGCCTAGTTCCAGAGACTGATTTCTTGGATGGAGCCCTCTCTCTCCAACTTCTTCGATCTGCACTTGGACTGCAAGATCTTCTTGTATTGATACTCTGTGTACTACTTTTCTGATTACTTGAATAATCTGTACTTGTTAATCACTTGATCAATCTTTCAACTACTTCAACAACAACAGTTTCTGTAAACTGTGGATGCCTATTTATAGGCCTTCTTCATGGTAACCGGCTGGTCCGGTTCATAACTGACTTCTGACATCTCTGACAGTTGCTGTAGACCGGCTGGATCGGCAGCTGTCATGTCAACCAGTCACTTCTTGAAAATCTCTAACAGTCAGTAAGTGTCGAGACTTTCTGTCTTTAAGTGTCGACACTTATAGTCCAAGTGTCGACACATGTTGTGTAAGTGTCGACACAAGTCTACAAGGTGTCGACACATTTCCTTGTATGTCTCGACACAGATTCTTCTGCATGTGTCGACACTAAAATTGAGTGTCGACACAAGTACTTGTTCTTCTAGCTTTTGCTGAATTCTTCTAAGTGTCGACACATCTCCTTTGTGTCGACACAACTTCTTGTGTTGAATCTGTCTAGTGTCGACACTGCTTCTTGGTGTCGACACATAGTCTTCTATGTTGAAACTTGCTGAGTGTCGACACAGCTCCTTGTGTCGACACACCTTCTTGTTGTTGAGACTTCAGCTGAGTGTCGACACATTCCCATAGTGTCGACACTTGTACTTGGAATAATTTGTTGTTCTTTTTGTTCTTTACTAAGTGTCGACACAGCTGCATGTGTCGACACTTTCTTCAAGTGTTGAGTCTTTAGCTGTGTGTCGACACATTGTTCTGGGTGTCGACACATACTTCAAATGTTGACTCTTCTGCATAGTGTCGACACATTGTGTTGAGTGTCGACACTTGTACTTAGACTCTGCAGACTTTTGCTGAGTGTCGACACAGCTCCAAGTGTCGACACTTTCTGGTGTAGACACAGCTTCATTGGGTGTCGACACAGCTCCTTGTGTCGACACTTTCTGTCTGCACTTTTCTTCACTGAGTGTCGACACAGCTCCAAGTGTCGACACTTTCTGTCTGGTGTCGACTCTGCATCCCAGGTGTCGACACAATGACTCCAAGTGTCGACACCTCTTGTCTGGGTGTCGACACAAGTCTTCTTAAGTGTCGACACTTTCCCTCTGGGTGTCGACACATGGACTTAGAAACTTTTTGCTTCAGTCCAGTTCTTTCTTAACCTGCACAAGTAACTCAAACATACATCAAATACATTATGATGTATATCATTGAGTTGGGTGAGGCTTCTTCAAATCAGGTACATTTGACCAATGTACCCAACAGGGACCGTCATCGGAGCAAAGGTACTTGGGCTTCCACGAGAGGTACGCCTGCCCTGCCAGTAAGTGAGAGCCTGACAGTAGGACCGTCATCGGAGAAAAGGTACTTGGGCTTCCACTAGAGGTATGTCTGCCCTGTCAGCTAGTGAGAGCCTGACAACGGGACCGTCATCAGAGTAAAGGTACTTACTCTCCCCGAGGCACATTCGACCCAACCAACTAGTGAGAGCCTGGATGAGGAGATCCTCTCTGGGGTGGGACTTGCTCTACCCGAGGCACATTCGACCCAACCAACTAGTGAGAGCCTAGATGAGGAGATCCTCTTGGAGGTGGGACTTGCTCTCCCTGAGGCACATTCAACCCAACCAGCTAGTGAGAGACTGGATGAGGAGATCCTCTCGGGGGTGGGACTTGCTCTCCCTGAGGCACATTCGACCCAACTAGTTAGTGAGAGACTGGATGAGGAGATCCTCTCTAGGGTGGCACTTGCTCTCCCCGAGGCACATTCGACCCAACCAGCTAGTGAGAGTCTGGATGAGGAGATCCTCTCGGGGGTGGGAAACTAGGTGTGTCACTTGAACTCTACCAAATCCAACATCCTTAAACGGGGAAAAATTTGGGTTACATGATCCCCTAACCCAGCCGGTCGGGGGTAGAGCTTGTTACAAGATAAGAAAGAGTGAAAGACTACACTAAGGCGAGGCTTCTTCAAGGGGCCTAGGCATGACGACCGTCATCCGCTTCCTTCTCGTCGGATGCTTCCGTCCTGCTCAGGCTCTCCATGATATTCTCCATCTCCTCTGCCCTGGCCAACCAAGAGATGGTGTTGACGACGGTGACATAACACTGCCTTGCCATCCTGGATTCTCCCTTGACTCTGACCTGGATCCCTCCTGAGCTGAACTTGAGGCACTGGTGGAATGATGACGGCACACAATGGAAGGCGCTGATGAGGGGACTTCCAAATATGGCGTTTTAGCTGCTTGGAGCGTCAACAATGACGAACCAACAGTTCCTTGAAGTCCCTCCCAATTTCATTGGGAGTCCTACTCCGCCTTCGACCTTCTTCCTCTCTCCTAAAAATCCGAACAGGGGTCCGTCTGAGGCCAACAACCTCCTTGGCTCCACCTTCATCTCGTCAAACGCCTTCTTGAAAATGACGTTGATGGTGCTCTCATTGTCAACCAAGATCCGGGAGATGGTGTAGCCCTCGATGGCCGTATGGATGACCAGCGCATCACAGAATGGATCCTCATGATCCGGCATCTCCTTTGACGAGAAGGTGATCTTCTCCTCCAGGGGCGGGGTCTGGGATGTTGAAGCGACGCTCCGTCGGTACATCACGTGGAGGCTTGCCTTTCGAGTGGCTTCGATCCATACTCCACCTTGGATCACTGCAATACCACCTCAGGGTCCGACATCGACCCGGTCCTCACATATGTCATCCCCCCCATTCTGGGTGGAACCTCCTCAACCTGTACCGGTGGCTGCGGCTGGGCAGGGCCTCTCGACCCCCTCACTTCCAGGAACTCGGGGCAGGTAGCCGTGGCGTGCCCCTCCACCTGGTGGAAGTCACAGTACGGTAGCGCTCCTCCCCTCCTTCGGCGGGCTGGGCATTCTCTCATGTTACCTCTTCCCCCTCCTATCGCCAAGGCTTGCTGCAGCGAGGGTAAGAGCTATCTTGGGGCTTGCCTCTAGAAGTTGAACCTCCCTTAGCCCCCATGAAATTTCCCTCTGTCCTGGATGAGAGCTCTTCCTGGACCCTGGGCAGGTCCTCCCTGTAGCCTCCAACCTAGTTCTGGATCCTCCTGAGCTCCCCGCTCCTCTCTCTGCCTTCCCTCTTGATATCTCGAGCCACCTTGCTCCTTCGACTCCATCTCTGTTAGCTTCACCAACTTCTTGACAAATGCCGGGTTGGCCACCTTCATGGCTATCTCCTCAGCCGCCCTTTCCATCAACTCCTCGAAAGTAAGGGGGGCCTTTTGAGTCAAGCTCATCTTGAAGAACCCCTCGCGCAACCCCACCGTGAACGCCATCTGGAGGGCATACACCGACATCTCCTGGACATCCAGGATCTCCTCTTGGAACCTATTAATGTAACGGGATAACGACTCCTCGGCCCTGCCTTATCAGGAGGATGGACTCAGGACTCCTCCTCCTATTCTTGGAGGTGGAGAAGCGAAGCTGAAAGCTCCGACTCAAGTCTTCGAACCCATAGATCAATCTTGGAGGGAGTTGGTGGAACCAGTCCCTTGCCTTCTCCTTCAACGTGATCGCAAAGAGGCGACACTTGAAGGCATCTGTCATCGGCCTGATGGAGACGGCATCCTCGAACCACTACAGGTGCTGGACGGGGTCATCTTTCCCGGTATAGTAAGCCATGTTGGGATCTCGGAATCTCTCGGGAACGGGAGCTGAGATGATCAGATCACTAAAAGGTGACCCCCTGAGGGGTGGTCTCGCCACCTCTACTCGCGCGACCTGCTCGCCTGGGAGGCTGGCACTCGCCGGGCTGGAGAACAACTCCTAGCCGGTGATGTCTCGCTCGACCCAATCTCCCATCCTTTCCTTCCTGGGCCTTCTTCCTGGTGCACTTCCTTCTCCCCCTTCTGGGGTCATCTCGTCGAGAGGGGGGGAGCTAGCTCCTGGGGGGTCGGGGTGGAGCTGCCACCCTGAGAAGCAATGCTTCGCAGCATCTCCATGATGCACTGGATGGAGGCCATGAACTCTTGCCTCCCCACAAGTGGTCCTGGGCTGGGGAGCTCGCCGAGATCATCACTACCTCCCTGACCTCCAGCCATGACACTCTCCCGAGATCTTCTGTGCTGGTCACTCTCCACGCTCACCGCACCAAAAGTGTTGAAGCCAAAATTGACCTTTATGGAGTTCGGGGTCCCAAAAGAGGGGTGACCTCACACCTACTACACTCGGGGGAACGTCACAGACCAAAGACTTGGGAAACTAGGAGTAGACCCTCGGCTCTAGCATGGAGGTCCCACCACAAACCTGAAAGGTCACAAGAGCACTTCCCCTCCCTCAGTAATGGCTGGGCTAGGTACCTTGGAGAGCTCTCTCACTCAACCAAGCAGAAGCCTAAGGAGGAGGAAGCCCAAAAACACTCTCCCTCCAAAGGTACCCAAGGGGGTCTATTTATAGTTTTTCCAAGTCTAGGGACCAAAATGCCACAAATACCCCTAGGACAAAAAGGCCTTGGGCCAATAGAAAACATCCACAATAGGGGTAAAGAGGTAATTCCACCCCGAGGGTATAACGGTAAAAGCATGACCAAAAGAGGTCTAAGGGCGGGAGGAGCCATACCCCCCCATCTCCCCGGGCACCCGAGACGAGCAGGTGACCCCCGTCGAAGAGCTACCCGCCCAGCGCAGGAGTCTGGCCGCAGGCCGCTCTCGCCCCCGCGAGCTAGCCTCCCGGGGCGAGAGCCTGGCCGCAAGCCGCTCTCGCCCCCACGAGTTAGCCGCCCGGGGCGAGAGCCTGGCCGCAGGCCGCTCTCGTCCCCGCGAGCTAGCCGCCCGGGTCGAGAGCCTGGCCGCAAGCCGCTTTTGCCCCCGCGAGATAGCCGCCCGGGGCGAGAGCCTAGCCGCAGGCCGCTCTCGCCCCCACGAGCTAGCCGCCCGGGGCGAGAGCCTGGCCGCAGGTCGCTCTCGCCCCCGCGAGCTACCGCCCGGGGCGAGATCCTGGCCGCAGGCCGCTCTCGCCCCTGCGAGCTAGCCGCACGGGGTGAGAGCATGGGTGCAGGCCGCTCTCACCCCCGCGAGATGACCGCCCGGGGTGAGAGCCTGGCCGCAGGCCGCTCTCGCCCCTGCGAGCTGACCGCCCGGGGCAAGAGCCTGGTCGAAAGACGCTCTAGCCCCCGTGAGCTGACTGCCCGGGGCGAGAGCCTGGCTGCAAACCACTCTCACCCCCGCGAGCTGACCGCCCAGGGCGAGAGCCTGGCCGCAGGCCGCTCTCGACCCTGCGAGCTGACCGCCCGGGGCGAGAGCCTGGCCGCAGGCCGCTCCGCCCCTGCGAGCTGACCGCCCAGGGCGAGAGACTGGTCGCAGGCCGCTCTCGCCCCCGCGAGCTGACCGCCCGGGGCGAGAGTGCAGGGGACGGGGTTTTGGCCTAAAGTCGGTCCTACTGTTCCCACCTTGCACCTATCAGGCTGGGGAGGGTGTCAGCCAACTTGTCGCACCCGCCCCCCAAAAAGGGCCCACTGGGGGAGGCATATGTTTCCTCCCACTACTAATATATTACAATGGCTAGGCCTAAATTGGCCACCAAGAGTGCAAAACTTTTCCAAAAGCTTAAAAACTCATAGTTGGTCCTGCGCCTGCCGGGAGGATCCCCACTCTGCGAATACGGGGTTGTACAGGCACGCAGGCCGGTCACACATGAGAATAAAAGTAAACATTAGCATAGTCCTTTGAGGGCCGGCTCAGCAACCTGGGTTTTTACCTGTTATTGGCCACTAGGCTCCGCAGCATCTGCAAGCAACAATTGACCGCAGTGGTGGCAAACAAAAGCAACAGTCAGCTAAAGCTGACCAAATTATAACGACCCCGCCCCTTAACTCGGTGCGGCGATGCTCCTTCCCTGTACTTTATTAACATAGCCAAACAGTAGTGAAATTACACTTCATCACAGGCGTAGGCACGCACGGCCACACACCCCGTGCTCTCAGGGCACATTCTCGGTGAACCCAGTCAAATCTGTGGTCTCACCACCGCCCCTTGGACGGCAAATCTCGTGAGAATTTTAGTCTTTCCGGCCTAAGCCTAAGACCCTCCATCTATACCAACGGCAAGTACCACGTTCCTTAGGTCTCTTTAACCGAACGACATAGAGCGGGTACGGTTCCGCCTAACCTGTTGCTCACACCGCAACGTCAATTTAAGTCATATGCGCGGGTCAAGCTTCCCCGAGTCCCAAATCGATCACATACTTTACATAACCCAGTTATGTGCAAGTTGGCTCCCAGGCCACCAAGATGGCAGAATCACGCTTCTGCCCAGATTTTCGGGTGCACCTTGGAGTTAGTCCCCAAGGTTCCCTGTTGCAATCTATCGCGTAGAAAACCCGAAAACAGCCATCGGCGCGGAGTCTTCTCCGGCCATCATGCATAATGAAACATCACCGATCCAGACCAACTTGTCCGGGTAGGCTTCACACACCATGCCTATGTCCGTTCTTTGATTCCGGATTGTACATGCAAAACAACGGGGACTATTCATGTCTACCCGAAGGAAAAACCTCGCACTCACCGCTCACTCGCGGGAGGGAGTTTCCTATGCAGAAAGAAAGAGGACTCCACATGTCCAAGAAGAGAATCGTTACCCATGGGTTTCTCTTTGGCGCCATGAAGATCTAGACGGATGAAAAGCACCGCAACGACCTCGCCTCCGTAGATATGAACTCGGCTTGCGATTTGGGGCTACGAAGCGCCACCGGCGGCTGGATCTCTTCTCCTTCTTCTTCCTTGTTCTCCCCTCTCTCTAAAGCTTTAGAAAGAGAAAGCTTGAAGTGGAATGAGGGTTTCAAACCCTATTCCCGGACTTATCCCAGCAAGAACAGCCATGGGCCCTTGGATCCCAAAAGAAGGAAACGTACGACCATGATTCGCACTTAAAATCAATTTCCTAGGCCGAACACTGCTTGTGACATGCCCGTGTCTAAGGCCGTGTGCCTCAATCAATGCCGAAACCGCCGCATCCTGACCAGGACACGGGCTCTCGACACGCCCGTATCAAACTTGACACGCCCGTGTCGATCAGTACACGCCCGTGTTGTGGGGCGTGTTCCTTAATTGACACAAGACCAAAAACAACCCAAAGAGGAAACGGGTTCTCGATATGCCCGTGTCAATTTTGACACACCCGTGTAAACCCGAACACGCCTGAGCTCCAAGCCGTGTTCCTCCCCCGGCACAGCCCGGCCAACAGCCCGAGAAGGACACGACCGTGGACACGCCCGTGTCTCAGGCCGTGTTCGCTGTCTCGAGTGCATTTTGTCGACCACTCGTGAAGTTCGTCGAACCCGAGCATGATACGGCCCAGGACACGCCCGTGTCCCAGGCCGTGTGACCCTTACCAAGCACCAAAGTTGACTCTAAACGCTGTTCGTCCATCTTTTGAGTTTCGGGGCATTACAATTCTCTCCTTCTTAAAATAATTTCGTCTCGAAATTACAGAAAGGAAAAGATATACAAAACTTAAACGGTATCTGAGTGGAATAACTCTGGGTACTCCTCAAGCATGGTCTGCTCTCTCTCCCATGAGAGCTCCTCCCGACCGCAGTTGTCACATCGGACCTTGACCATCCTGATGTCTTTGTTACGCATTTGCTTGACTTCCGAGTCCTCAATGCACACGGGCTTGACCTTCATCGTCAACCCATTATCAGCTGGTACTTAATCGAGCACAATCACTTGTGAAGGCTCTTACACCGCCTTCCGCAACACCGATATGTGGAATACGTCGTGTACACCACTCAGTTCCACTGATACCTTTAATCGATAAGCTGCTTCGCCAATTTTCTCCAGAACCTCAAACGGTTCAAGGTACCTCGGGCTTAGCTTCTTCAAGCACTGTACCCGTGAGACGCCCTTGAACGGCTTAATCTTCAAATACACCCAGTCGCTAATAGTGAACTCAACGTTCCTATGCTTGGCATTATAATATTTAGCTTGCCGGTCCTGAGCGATTAGCAATCGTTCTCGAATAGTTCACACCAATGAAGTTTCATCTTCCACTTCTTGCCGCTTGTACAACGTCGACTCACCCGTTTCCAACCATGCCAACGGCGTGCGACATCTCCTACCATAAAGGGAATCAAAGGGCTTCATTTGAATGCTCGCTTGGTAGTTGTTGTTGTTATAAGAAAATTCCACCAAGTACAGGTGATCTTCCCACTGCTTCCCGAAATCCAAGACGCACATGCGAAGCATGTCTTCCATCGTCCGGTAGACTCACTCGGTCTGACCATCTGTCTGTAGATGAAAGGCCGTGCTGAAACTTAGCTTGGTTCCTAACATCTGTTGCACCAACCTCCAGTCATTGGACGTGAACCGCCCATCTCAGTCACTCGTGATGCTGCGGGGCACACCGTGAAGTTGAACGATGTTATCCACATAGAGTTTTGTAAATTTCTCCACCGAATCATCCTTCCTGTTTGGAATGAAGTGGGACACTTTCGTCAATCGATCTACGATCACCCAGATGACATCGTTTCCCTTCTGCGACCTTGACAACCCATGCACAAAATCCACTGAAATATCGTCGAACTTCCACTCCGGGATAGGCAAGGACTTCAAGAAACCTCCAGGCTTCTGGCACTCTGCCTTCACTAAGGCACACGTTTGACACTTCTCCACATAAAGTGTCACGTCCTTCTTAAGTCCTAGCCACCATAATAGCTTCTTCATATCACGGTACATCTTCGTGCTCCCTGGGTGAATCGAGTACTTGGTATGATGAGCCTCGTACATCAAATCCACCCGCAGTTTACCCACATTTGGGATGCACTAACGACTGTCCTTCTATAATAATCCATCAACAACATTAAATTGGGAATTTGACCCATCCAAAGCCTCAACCATGATTTGCTTCATGTTACTATCCAAATCCAAAGCCTGCCGAATCAGATCAACCAGGTCATACTGAACTTCTGTCCATTTCAATTGTGCTTCAGCACTAGTCTGCTTGTTAACACAAGAGATCTCTAATGCCTCCAGCTCCCGAATCAAATGCTCGTCATGAACCAACAACAAGTTGGCTTGCAGAGGGGTCCTGCGACTCAACGCATTTGCAACTGTATTGCCTTTCTCAGGCACATAATGAATCTTGAATGTGTACTCCCCCAGGAACTCCATCCATCTTCGCTGCCGCATATTTAGATCCTTTTGATCCAACAAGTACTTCAGGCTCTTATGGTTGGTATAGATATCGACCTTCACACCATACAGGTAATGCCTCCACAACTTCAGGGCAAATATCACGACCGCTAACTACAAGTCATGGACTGAATAATTCCTCTCATGTACCTTCAGCTGACGCGATCCATAAGCTATCACACTTCCATGCTGCAGTAGAACACAACCCAATCCACTGCCTGAAGCATCACTGTAGATCTCAAAGCCTTCGGTCCAACTCGACGAACTTAGAACAGACACCGTGGTCAACTGACTTTTCAACTCTTCGAAAGCTTGTGCGCACTCAAGCATCCAAATAAACTTCTGCACTTTCCTCGTTAGAGTCGTGAGGGGTAAAGCTATCCACAAGAAGTTCTCCACGAAGCGCCTGTAATAGCCGGCAAGCCCCAGAACACTCCGGACTTCCGCTACCGAAGACAGCACAGGTCACTCCCGTATAGCAACTATCTTCACCGAATCCACCACAATTCCCTCTCCACTAACTATGTGACCAAGGAATGCTACTGAGGACAACCAAAACTCATATTTGGAGAACTTGGCGTACAGTTGGTTCCTCATCAGCGTCTCCAACACCAAATGCAGATGTTTAAAGTGATCCTCCTCATACTGCGAGTACACCAATATATCGTCGATAAAGACGATCACAAAGTTGTCCAAGTACTCTCTAAAAGTTCTGTTCATCAGATCCATGAACATGGATGGTGCATTAGTCAGCCTAAACGGCATGACAGTAAACTCATAATGCCCGTATCTCGTGCTGAAAGCTGTCTTGGGGATATCACTTTCTCTTATCCTCAGCTGATAATATCTGAATTTAAGATCCAATTTCGAGTACACTGATGAACCAACTAACTGATCGAACAGATCATCAATTCTTGGGATCGGGTACTTGTTTTTCTCCGTTAACTTGTTCAACTCTCGATAATCGATACAGAGACGCAAGCTTCTGTCCTTCTTCTTAATAAAAAGGACCTGTGCGCTCCAAGGCGATTAACTTGGATGCACATAACCCTATTCCAACAGCTCTTGAAGTTGAACCTTCAGCTCCGCCATCTCCTTAGGCGCTAACTGATACGGGGAGCGTGACACAGGTTTGGCACCTGACACTAGCTCAATAGTGAAGTCAATCTCCCGCTGAGGTGGGGCTCCAGGGAGATCACCAGGGAACACATCAGGGTACTCGGATACCACTGGGATGCTGTCCAAAGCAGGCTTAGGCTTCGAAGCCTCCATTAGCGTGAAGAATAGCTTTTCACCAGCACGAACCGTCTTAACCATCTGAAGAGCAGACATCAAAGTCTTGCTCGACCCTTTCAAGCCTGTAAACGTCGTCTCACGACCAGTTCCCAATTTGACCTCCTTGCGATTACAATCAATGTATGTCTGCTGCTCCGAGAGCCAGTCCATACCAAATATTACGTCGAATTCCACTAGCGGCAGTAACGATGCGTGCAAGTCAAACTCCTGACTCACAATCCGTATCTTTACGCCACAGACTCTATCTGTGTGCATTTAACACCCATTCGGCAACAACACATCCAGTTTGTCCTTTGCCATCGAAGAAGGTACTCCCATGCGCGATATAAATCATTCGGACAAAAAGGAGTGCGAAACTCTCGTATCAAAGTGTGCTCTCGCCAGATTATCGCAAATCAAAACAAAGCATAATACAAACAGTAATAAGCTACCATGCACAAGTTAACAAGTATTTAAAGCTAACTTGCTACAAATTTAAACCGTACTTGTCACCACATCAGCTTGCTTTATGGCCTCCTGCTGGACAAGGTTATAGAATCTAGGTTGAGCTGGAGCATAATGGGATGCGGTTGACTCCACCGCCTTGCCCTTCTCCACATAGGTTGCTCTTGGCTTCCTCTCGGACTTTGGACGTTCGCTCCAATAGTCTCGGGCAAAGTGTCCCGGCTTTCCACAATTATAGCATGCGCCCGGGGTTCGGCCCGTAGTTTCCCCCGAAGCACCGGAAGAAGGGGCTGGACCCGAAGTCCTAGCCTTCTTATGGAACTTACGAAACCCAGACTTTGAGATAGTCGACACCTTGAACTCTGTCTTCTTAGCACTAGAGTCTTTCTTCGCTTGCACATTCCTCAGATCCTTCTCCAAAGACCGGGTCGTATTGAGCAGGGTCAAGAAGCCCTGCGTCATATGCCCCGAGAGCAGTAGCCTTAGGTCATCCCTCAGACCCTCATAGAAATGGTTTGTCTTACACTCCTCATCAGCAAATGTAGAGCTAGCATACCGACCTAACCATGTAAAATCGTGGAGATACGCGTCCACACTACTCTCTCCTTGCGTCAACTTCTGTAATTCATTCTCCATCACGATCCTCTAAGCCGAAGGAAGGTGCTTTGCCAAGAATAACCTCGAAAATTATTCCATCGAGACGTCTGTGAGTTGTCTTCCCCTCAGGTGATGTAGCTCTAAACTTTCCCACCACAGCCGTGCATCTCCATCCAACAGGAAAGTAACTATGGTGATCATCTGCCACTCCTCCGTTTCTGTAGCTGTCAAGACTCTCTTTACTCGGGAGAGCCAATCCTCAGCTTGGGATGGGGTTTCCATCCCCGAGAACACCGGAGAATTGAATCCCATAACATGCTTGAGCTGCTTTTCAGTTGCTCTCCTAGGTACCAATGGCTCCAATACCACTTGCTCCACCCTTCTCGGTTTAACCGCTTGAAGCGGTACCTGCTCCACTGCAGGGGCAGGCCGTTGCATTTGTCTTGCAGGCTGAGCAATTATCATAGCAAACACTGCTTCAACCACCAATCTTATGGTTTCTGCCAAGGGAGGTATTGCAGGCACATCATTCGGTACACTACTTGCCTCAGAAACCGGGCGGTCTGACGGCCATGCACCACTCCTAGTCACCTACGGTCGTACAAAACACCATTAAGTGACCGAACAACATTACAATACGCAATTATAGGAACACGCAGGTTCCTCAAACATGTGTATTTTCATTCCTAAGTGGACATTCATGGGTTCTTTTTATGTTGTAATGATGATGCACACACATGTGCTCACCACCCCTTAAAAGAATTCATCCATGAATTCATTTAAGCATGACCGGAACCGGTAGTCTGATACAAATTATAACACCCCTATCCGTCACATAACATATAGTAGTAGGTCTGGTCGGGGCCCGACGCCATATACCACAGACAGACCGAAGGATTACGAAATGAAACCATCCTTCCAATAACAAACGTCCTACACAGAGCACATTCTAGCGGAAGCATTTTAAATGTTGCAAAGAAAGAACTTAGGCACAACATGAATGTCAACTAAAATATCCCAAAAGGAATGAGCGTACAAAATACACAAAGTACTTGGCCTTATGGTCTTACATGAGTTTACTTATACAAATAGTGTCTTCCAAACATCGGCGCGCAGGCCGTTCACACATGAGAATAAAAGTAAACATTAGCATAGGCCTTCGAGGGCCGACTCAGTAACCAGGGCTTTTACGCGCAATTGGCCACTAGACTTCGCAGCACCTGCAGGCAACAATCCACTGCAGCGGTGGCCAACAAAAGCAACGGTCAGCTAAAGCTGACCAAATTATAACGACCCCTCCTCTTAACTCGGGGCGGCGATGCTCCTTCCCTGCACTTTATTAGCATAGCCAAACAGTAGTGAAATTATACTTCATCACAGGCCTAGTCACACACGGCCACACAGCCCGTGCTCTTAGGACACACTCTCGGTGAACCTGGTCAAATCCGCGGTCTCACCACCGCACATTGGATGACAAATCTCGTGAGCATTTTAGGCTTTCCGACCTAAGCATAATACCCTCCATCTATGCCAAAGGTAAGTACCACGTACCTTAGGTCTCTTTAACCGAACGACATAGAGCGGGTACGGTTCTGCCTAACCCGTTGCTCACACCGCAACGTCAATTTAAGCCATATGCGTGGGTCAAGCTTCCCCGAGTCCCAAATCGATCACACACTTTACATAACCCAGTTATGTGCAAGTTGGCTCCCAGGCCACCAAGATGGCAGAATCACGCTTCTGCCCATATTTCCGGGTGCACCATGAAGTTAGTCCCCAAGGTTCCATGTTACAATCTACCGCGTAGAAAACCCGAAAACAACCATCGACGCGCAGTCTTCTCCGTCCATCATGCATAATGAAACATCACTGATCCAGACCAACTTGTCCGGGTAGGCTTCACACACCATGCCTATGTCTGTTCTTCGATTACTGACTCTACATGCAAAAAAACGGGGACT
This sequence comes from Platanthera guangdongensis, assembly GCA_039583875.1. Taxonomy (NCBI): domain Eukaryota; kingdom Viridiplantae; phylum Streptophyta; class Magnoliopsida; order Asparagales; family Orchidaceae; genus Platanthera; species Platanthera guangdongensis. The sequence goes on from CM077167.1 coordinate 154,619,456, forward strand.
ATTCATGTTTACCCGAAGGAAAAAGCTCGCACTCACCGCTCACTCGCGAGAGGGAGTTTGCTATGCAAGAAGGAAAGAGGACTTCATATGTCCAATAAGTGAATCGTTAACCTTGGGTTTCTCTTTGGCGCCATGAAGATCTAGATGGATGAAAAGCACCGCAATGGCCTCGCCTTAGTAGATCTGAACTCGGCATGTGATTTGGGGATCCGAAGCTCCACCGGCGGCCGGATCGCTCCTCCTTCTTCCTTGTTCTCCCCTCTCTCTAAAGCTTTAGAAGGAGAAAGCTTGAAGTGGAATAAGGGTTTCAAAACCTATTCCCGGACTTATCCCAGTAAGAACAGCCCTGGGCCCTTGGATCCCAAAAGAAGGAAACGGACGGCCACGATTCGCACTTAAAATCAATTTCCTGGGCTGAACACAGCTTGTGACACGGCCGTGTCCAAGGCCGTGTGCCTCAATCGACGCCGAAACCGTCGCATCCCGACCAGAACACGGGCCCTCGACACGCCCGTGTCAAACTTGACATGCCCGTATTGATCAGTACACACCCATATTGCGGGGCGTGTTCCTTAATTGACACAGGACCAAAAACAACCCGAAGAGGACACAGGTTCTCGACACGCCCATGTTGATTTCGACACGCCCGTGTAAACCTGAACACGCCTGAGCTCCAAGCCGTGTTCCACCCCCGACACAACCCGACCAACTGCCCGAGCAGGACACGGGCATGGACACGCCCGTGTCTCAAGCCGTGTTCGCTGTCTCGAGTGCATTTTGTCAACCACTCATGAAGTTCGTCGAACCCGAGCACGACACGGCCCCGGACATGCCCGTGTCACATGCCGTGTGACCCTTACCAAGAACCAAACTTGGCTCTAAATGCTGTCCGTCCCTCTTTTGAGTTTTGGGGCGTTACATTTGAAATCTTAATGATTAACATGTTTACCAATTTCCAATGCAAATCAGTTGAGTAATCTTAATGAATTTGGTTGAAGAGCAAGGAATTCAAAACTTGTTTATATGTTGGTTAATATTTGCTTACTCAAGGTCTTGCAATGATTCATTTTTGCTAGAAACTAGTAAAGGTTTAGCGGTGAGGGTGTGATAAATTCTCAAAAAGAAGTTATCTTGGATCCAAATTCTTATCTATTTGATTAATATAATTGATAAATACAAGTTAGAATGTATTAAATTAAGAATATCTTGGTTTTTGATTAAAGTAAGGGTATTATGGTCATTTTAACTTATTTTTGATGTAGGAATTTTGAAGTATCCACCTCATGGAGTCAATGACAGAGCTTATTTGAAGTCTAGGAAAAAGGACAGAAGAGTTGTTGCAAATTAATTGCAGTTTAGAGTAGTTTTTAGTAATGCATAAAATTTGTTACAACATATTTTCACAGTACAAAAATTATGTTATAACATTTGTGCGGAAAAAAAATTTGAAATCCGAAATTATTCAAATTTGGGCTGCTTTCAAAGGATAAATAAGGCATCCTTTCAACATTTAAAACATTCCTTTTGAATGAGGAGACTATATAAAGGATTATGAGAGAAGAATTATTCAATCCTTCATCATATTCAAAATTTCCAAGAGAGAAAGAACTTGGGTTTGAAAGAGAAGAAGTAGTCGCACGGATCTTCATCAAAGAGAGGTTTTGCACACGTTGGAGTGTAATTTCCTGCAGCGTTTAGACCGCTAAACATCATGTCTTATAAGATCCCTCTAGTTTTGCAGTGGAGTTCTCAAATCATGAACTAATTCTATAGGTTTTGTATTTTGAAAGTACTTTGTTCTGTTTTGATGTGATCGCTACTCTTACTTTGGTTTATGAAATATTTGGTGTGATTTCTTTATTGAGTTTTTGATCTTATTGGTAAAACTTTGGATTATATTTGCATTCTATGCTCCACTTCGAGCGATGAGACGTGTGAGGATTTGAATGGAAATTATTTTACTACGCGGCGAGATTCGAAGGATGAGTTGCGTAAATCTTTAACCAAAGATTTCGGCATATTTTACTGCACTTCAAGATTTGAGAAAGGAGAGGCGTAAGTGTATCATTAACTCAATATAGCATAGAAGGGAGAAAAAGATTTTACCTCTACGTTAGCAGCTTTAGTTTTTATTATTATTCATATTTCTCGTTTCGCCTGAGTTAGAGATGACAAGAGAACGAGAGATATAGTGATTTTTGATATCGAGAGATACAAATTTCTACCTTAAAATTGTTGCAAGAAAACGCACCAAGTTGTCTCATAACTATCTTTCATTGATCCATCATAATATACTTAGGAAATAAAAATACAAGATCATTTTCTCACCATTTGATAAAGAGTAATTTTAGGTAGTGGTTATTATTTTTTCTTAGAATTTTAATTTAGTTCTAAAACCCTTTAAATTGACTCACTTGGATTTAAAGAGAAGGTTAACTAGTATTTGCGAGCGTTAGATTAATTATCTCTTTGTTGGAACGATCTTTACTCACTCTTTATTACTTGATCTGACACGTACACTTGCGTAGTTTACGTATACCTATTTTTGGGCGTATCAACCGTAGCACGGTGGCATTCACCATGCTACCTTGGCTAGATGGTCTGCCCTTTGCCCTCATAGCAGATTACAGCATCATTAGGTGCCAGTCCCCCTAATCAAGTGCACACCGCAGCACAGTGACCTTGACTTCACTCCCTTGGATCGAAGGTCTACCAGTCACCTTCTTAGCAAGTTATGACATTATTAGGGGACAATCTCCTTAGTCGCATGCAGCCTACAACACCCTTGACTTCACTACACAGGCTCGAAGCATCTATCCTTTGCCTGTGTAGTAGGTTATGATATCGTCAGGGTTCAATCTCAGTGACCTCCCATTGTTGCGGATCAAAGGTCTGCCTTTTTCCCTCACAGTGGGTCACGACATTGCCGGGGTCTGCCCCCCATCACGCTTGTTAGCTATTTGAAGCGTCTCCCCTTCATCATCTTATTGAGACAACACCCTAGTGACCTCCCACGGTCACGGCTCAAAGTTCTGCCTATCTCCCCCAAAGTAGGTCACAACACTGTCAGGACCTTCCCCCTCACGGTCACCCTGGTTTGAAGATCCGCCCTTCACTACCAAGGACAATCCGCAGCACGTTGTCCTTGACCTCTCACTACCCTGGCTAAAAGCATCCGTCGTTCGCCCGTATAGTGGGTTATGAAACAATCAAGGTCTCGTACCCCCTTACCTCACTGTCAAGGCTCAAAGGTCCGTCCTTTCCCCCCATAGTAGGTCCCGCCATAGCCAATGACAACATACGGTATGGTGGCCTTGACCTCTTACTACCCCGGCTCGAAACATCCCCCCTTCTCCTATGTAGTAGGTTACGACATCGTCAGGGTCACATCCTCACCCCATTGGCATCTAAAAACAAACAAAAGCACAAAACAAAGTCACGCATAAAATAATAGTGTTGACACCACAAGCAATGCTCTAAGCCAGTGCACAAAAAACATCCAAAACATTATAATGGCAGTGTAAAACATCAACATATATACAAAGGTACAAATACAAATATGAATACACCACAAAAAGGATAAATGTACAAGATACAATAGGGCGAAACTACTCCCCGCCCTCGATATCAACATCAGAGCTAGTGCTCTCATCCTCAAATAGGTATCTAAAGTCGAGCACGGATACATCACATTTGTGCTTCCACATTATCAGTCGCAGGGTCTCCCACATCACCTTCTTGTGGGTTGTGTCTTGTTCATCCACCATCTGAGGTTCTACCTCATTAGTCCAGACCTCCTCGTAGATTTCCTCTGAAAGTAAAAAATGATCCCTCATATAATTAATGGAGTCCTTATACTTCGCAACTCCAAAGGCCTTCAACTCTGCAGTCTGCTCTTGCAAAGAAAGACACTTTACCTCAATCTTCGAGGACCCCAGCTTGTCCTCATGGCAAGCCACTTCTCCCTATGCGCTCTTTAGTAAATGCACTATCTTCTCAGCAAGGGAACCCTCCATCTAATGTTTCGCCAGCGGTCACTCCAGCTCTGATCATAGCTCGGACTTGATCTGGCAGAAGCAAGACACATCATGATCTCGCCTTCCCCACGAGTCAGTAAGGGAGCTCTTCAATCCCCCGAAGATCTTCCTAAAGTGTAAGGTATCCATCCTTCAGGCTCGTGTGGTGATCATTCCATGTGAGTGTGATGCTGGCTTGAACTCTAGTTTGTAAAAAGGAAGAAGTCAAATTTCAGACAAGTTAACAAGCAAGTAGGAACAAAATGATGTACTCTCCGTATTATCCATCACTTCCAAAGAGGAAGACATGCTCTTCATCGCTGTCGTTGGCGGCACAGGAGCCCCCTCATGATATATGATACGCCCAAAATGGGTATATATTACATGCAAGTGTACGCGTCGAATCAAGTAATACAATGTGAATAAAGATCATTTCCACGAAGAGGTGATAGATTTAGTGTTTGCAAATACTAGTTAAGCCTTTTCTCCAAATCCAAGTAAGTTAAGAATGATGATGATTTAATTATTGTAAACTACAAATAAAAACTCTTAATTAAAAATAAACTACAATTACTTGAGGAAATACTTTTTATTAATTGAAAAACTAATCTTGTATCATGATTTCCTATGCCTAGCGTGATGAAATTAAAAAGGTGACTTCATGAGTATGTGTGGTGAAACATCTTGCAACGATTTTAAAGTAGAAGATCTGTATCTCTCGATATCGAAAATCCCTAGTCTTTGTTTTCGCTTAGGTGAAACAAGTACCGCATAAAGATCAAAAACCAAAGTTGCTAACATCAAGAGGAAGTCTCTTTCTCCCTTCAAATGTTATATCGAATCTAAGACGCACTTACGCAACTCCTCTCTCGATTTATGGAGTGCAGTAGAAAAGTGAAACCCTGAACAAAAGCTTCAAAATAAAGATCTTAAATTCGATAAAGAACATTCACCAAACAATCATAAAGAAAAATTATCAAAACATCATCACACAAACCATAGTACTCTCACAATACAAGATTAAAAGTAATTAGTTCATGTTGACGGAGGAAACACACAAAGTATTTGGAGAGATCTTACAATACATGATGAAATTGACAAATAAACGATGTAGGATTCTCCTTATGACGTCCCTCGCTCGATCAACCCGGAGATCCGTCATCTTCCTTGCTTCGGCCGCCCCTTTAATGGTGGATTTTTGAAAAGCCTAGATGAAGAACTCCCTTTCTCTTCAAAATGATGAATAATGAATAACTCCTGAATAATCCTCCATAAAAAACGTCCAACCCTTTCCCCAAAGGATGCCTCTTTCCAAAATTGCAAATGACGTAATTTTTGAATTTTGAAAATTGAAATTCCTCCAAATGTTGCAACCTTTTTTCGAAACGTTGCAACCTTTTTTCCAAAGGTTACAATGTTTTTTCCAGCAGATGATATTTGGGCAGATTTTGATTCTCCAAGCAGATTTCTTTGGCGTTACTTGCGCTAATACATAGGAAAAAAACCGGAATAGGCACAAATTAAATAAATATGAATTAACTTTCATTTCGAATATATTTAAACTCGTTTTAAGCACTTAGAACATATATTAAGTCTAAAAATTGAGGTAGATAACTTTTTTGTGAGAAGTTATCACACCTCCACACTTAAACCTTTGCTAGTCCCTAGCAATGACAATTCCAATCATTGAATTGAGTGAAAGGGTGCACTCAAAATAAAAATCTACCATGATCATTTTTCTTAGAAAGAATTAAGGAGAGCCTACTCAAGAGTTTTGATTAAACCAACTGAGGATTTGTCAAACAGTAATGGTTCAAACGATTCAACTATTCATTAGTTTGATGAAAGATAAAGCTCAATTAAAATTTTCTAGTGTGGTGTGTGTTATCCTTTTAAATCATTGACTCCCCTAAATTTTTCTCATCGAACTTCCTAAATAACTAAGAAGGAATGAGAATAAGCCAAGTTTTTGACTTAACCTCCACTGGAGTTAGTAGTTTAATTTGACGAGAAAATACGAGAACTTATGGAGGAAATAGCTCTGGCTTGATTAGAAATAAATTGCAATAATAAAAAGTATTTCCCTTGTTAATATACTTAATAACTCTTTAAACTATGAGGTTCATTTTTCAATTATCATCATTTTAGTCCATAGTTGGGATCATTCCAAGTAGGTGTACACACACTTAGGCCACATATCACTATGATATTTTTATATTATATTTTTTTTGTTAATCATAGTTGAGATCATTCCAAGTATGAATATACATACCTAGGCCGCAGATCACTATGACATATTCTTTTTTTAATCTTTTTTTATATAGTCATAGTAGAGATCGTTTCAAGTAGGTGTACACACACTTAAGCCACATATCACTACAACTCACAAATTTTTTCTTTTAAAAATCCCTCATAGTTGAAAAGTTATTAAGAAATTACTATTAGGAATGTGAGGAAATTATGCATTGTAATCAAAAGTTCAAGCTCAAAGGATAGTGAGTGATCGAATTAAATATAGGTAGTGAGACACGAATTGATCAAAGGAAAATCCTAACCATCCTCACAAAATAAACGACTCACTCAACACTTTGATTGAAGTCTCCAACTTGGTTATTGCTCGCCCTTCCGTCATTATTGTTAGAAGTCAATAAAAATTTATTTTTAGGGAGAAATTTTTTTTTAAAGAATATTATGGATACATAAATATTTAAAAGAGCTTTTACACATCTCACTAACTTCAAATTGAAAATGTGAACCACTAAGAATGACCATCATACAAACACTAATCATCAAATAGAATTGAATAACTTATTCGTTAATTATGTCAAGAATTAGGATCAACCATTATTGTTACAAAAGTTGACTCCTCACCCAATTAATGGGGGTTATACCACCCCCACCTCCACACTTTTGACCTTTGCTAGTCTCTAGCAAAACGACTTCAATACCCAAGAATTCTAATTAAAATATTTTTACTAATCAACACATAAATAAAAGGACAAAAATAAGGACAAAATGAGACTTGTAATTTAAATACTCCCCTGAGAATTGGAGTGTCTTCATAGTTTTCCATTGACTCAATGATGCACTCACTTTACTCTGTTATGGAATGACCATCATCAATCTTAGCCATGTGATGTAGCCTGCAAAACTCAAATCTTGGACATATACAAAGGTTAAAGCACAAAATAGAGTTTTGTCCAATTCTACGTATAGCATCGAAAAAATAATCAAAAGTGACATAATCATATCATGATCATGTAAGGTTAGAACTATCATTTTGTCATCCTAATAATGCCGCAAAGTATTAAGTTTACGACATTGTAGGAATCATCAGATAAACAACACAACTCATAACAGCATGCTAGACCATAACATGACATAACAAGCGTACTAGAAAGACAATTTTATATTTTAGATTAGCTTGAAGGTAGGCAAAATAAGAGTGTTTCACAATAACCAACATACAAAACATCAACATGTCATAAAAACATATCACAAAGTACAATAAAAATAATACACCTCAATAAATTATGTCCAATGATCATCATATAATAAGCCAAAAATTCTTACCATCACAACGAGTCGAAGTATTAATTTCAATTTATTACATGTACTAAACAATCATAGAAGATCATAATTTCATTCAAAGTAATAATCATACAGGACAAGATAACCATGAGATGAAACCATGAGCAGGCAATGTAATACTGTTGAAGCCAGAAACCCGACTTCACCTAGATTTCGGACCTAAGGTTGCAGCTCATACCTACTCTTCCCAAACCCCTTTCTTGGCGTGAGTCTTGGAACTAGAAACAGACCATGAGCTTCAGCTTGGAGGTCCCACCTCTTACCCGGAAGAATTAAAATTTCTTCCCCTCCCTAGCCAGTGCTGAGCTAGGTGCCTTAGAGGAAGAAGAAGTTAACCCAACCCCCTTTTTCCAGGCACCTTATCGGTCTATTTATAGACCTCTGAGTTTGACCTGCCAATAACCAAACTGAACTGACCTGAAATTACTAAAATACCATGGGTTGGGTCTGCCAATAGCCAAACTCCACTGTTTTGAAGGGTTAAACGCAGACCCCAAAGGGCAAAAGGGTAAAATTACCTGCCGTAAAAGAGTAAAACCCCCACTTGGGGGTAGGAAAGTAAAAAACGCTTTTTTCTCATATGACGAGTGAGAAAGTAACTGACAGGCGAGAGGAGCCTATCAGCTGGCTTTGCGAGTGCCTCGCCTCGTGAGATCTGTCTCGCCACAGGATGTCAACATACGTCGCGAGAGCCCTCTCGCCAGCTCCGCTGCTCCCGTCTCGCCCATTATGTTTTACCTTTTTGGAGTATCGATGAAGTTAACCCTATGGTCCTACTCGCCTCTACAATCCTCTTGCCCCTAACTCAGCACTTTTCTGAGTTGCCTCCTGTGAGCCTGAGGTTGTACAGATACCATGATAACAAAAATAATCTAGAAGTTCAGAGCATCGTGACAGACTATCACCATATATAACAAATCACAAAATATAATGTCCAAAAAAATAAAACTATCATCACCTGATAATCCACCCATAACACATATAACAAATACAAAATAGAACTGAAAAGATAATAATAATATTTGTTGTTGCTCTCAAGAAGCCTGTCGCACTATGCTCTCTCCAATTTTGCCGAGAGCAATCTACCACTCACGATTTGGGGAAAGGATCTGGATTTTGACAAAGAGGCTGGACCAGGTCGCTAATCAGAATGATTAAGAGAAGAAATTAAAACTGAATCGGCAATTGGAAGGTTTAATATCATGCAAAGATGGTTTGAGAACATAATTACGCATACTGGTTCAATTAAACCGGCCTACCAAAACATTATGGCGCAGTTCTTCAAGGAGCAGAAAAAATTGAAAAAAATAGCAAAAAAGTTTGCAACCTCCTTTTTTGAGTTTGCAACATCCAAACTTCTGTCAGCATCGTGCAGTGAAGAAACACAAATCGCAAAAAAAAGTTGCAACCCCCATTTTTGGGGTTGCAACAATCAAATTTCAGCCAGCTATATGTGGTAAAGAGAAAAAAATAGAAACTTAAAGGTTACAACCTCTTTTTTTGAGGTTGCAACAACCGGACTTCATTTAAAAAAAATATCCTCCTCACATTAAGCTTCCTCCGATCAAAACTAATAGAAAACACTAAATAAAAAATTTTTAATTTTGCCCATTTTTTAAATTATTATTAAAATAGATAAATATAAAATAAATGATGGGTTACCTCCCATCTAGCGCCTAATTTATCGTAGGACTACAAAAGCAGACAGAAAAATTAAAACATAATATGCAATAAACGAAAGATAACTACCTTGTTTATTGTCTCCCCAACACGACTTATTCAGAAATTTTAAAATTCTAAATTATTGGACGGTGAAAAGAAAAATTAACAGATAACTGTTCTAATATTTGGGTCTATAGTGGGTACCGTTGCGACGATAGGACAACCACCACTTTACCTAAATAATAATACATGTTCATCACAGGTAGAGGGAACAAAAAGTAAGAAGAGGAGGAGGAATGCTCCTCACTTACCTCATCAAAATATGTATCTTTGCCCAATAAGGTATATTCATCAACAGGGAGGCTACATGGAGGGAAAAGAATGAAAGGGGCTTCCACTATGAAGGAGGACTCAACCTCCTCAAATAAGGGGATACTCATCTCATCAACTTGAGGAAAGTACACAGTAACCTCCTGAAGTATTTGTGACACATCAACTTGCTTGAGCTCAGATAATAAAATGAGATTAGGAAATAAAATAGAAGAAAGACATAAATGATTTCTAATCATAGGAGTGACCCCGGTTTCACTCCCAGTAGGTTCTAAGAATTGATCAATGTCGGTATCGTAAGCATCATAACAAGGGGGACCTGGGAACTCAAGGTCCTGGGTGGTGAGTTGGACCTCCTCCTCCAATGAAGAAGTACAAACCTGCTCTTCAAAAAGGATATCAACTTCATCCCATGTTGGCGCGTCATCGTGCTCCAAAGAATAATTCCCCTCATCGGAGATAACTATATCTTCATCCCACTTCGACGCAGCCTTATATTGTAGATTATCACCCTGCGCAATATCTTCGACGGGATTGACAAAAATAGGTGTAGAAACGTATTGCAAAGAAAATGGAGGAACACTACTAGTATCTAATTCAGAATATGTATGCTCGGGTTCCTTTGCGGGTGGTTCAAACTTGGTTATATCATTCTTCATCTCATTCCACCAAACGATCTGCTTCAGATCTCTATACATCTTAGTAGAACCAGGGTGGTAGGAAACACTAGAACCATGCGCCTCACTGCACAACTTAGCTCAAATATCCTCAACAGCGGGGATATAATATCATCAACATATACTGCATGCACCACTAGTCCCAGGGAGGTTTTGCAAATAAATAAGGAGTGATCGACAGAACTTCTCGTAAAACCCACGACCGCCATAATCCCGCTAAACTTGTCAAACCAAGTCAGAGGGCTTTGCTTTAGGCCATAGATAGCCTTCTTGAGCCGGCATACCTGTGTCTCCCCTTGAGCAACATACCCTGGAGGTTGCTCCATGTAGACATCCTCCTGAAGATCCCCATACAGAAAGGCATTTTTAACATCCAGCTATGAAATGGGACAATCCCTATTGACAGCCACAGAGAGGAGGACCCTGATAGTGCTGAGACGAGCAACTGAAGAGAAGGTGTCAAAATAGTCAACCCTATAAGTCTGGGTAAAGCCTTTGGCCACAAGCCGGGCTTTGTAACAATCCACACTGCCGTCTGGTCGGAACTTTATCACAAATACCCAGCAACAACCAACGACATTTGTGCCGAAGGGAGGGGGAACCCGGGTCCACGTACCTCGTTCTGTGAGAGTAGCAATATCCTCATCCATGGCAGCCTTCCAATGTGGAAAAATAAGGGCCTCTTGATAAGAATGAGGAGTGGTAGTGTCAGAGATAGCCAGTGCAAACGCTCTGCAAGAAGGGGTAAGACGATCATAGGAAACAACAACAGCAAGCGTGTGCTTGGTACACTCCCAAACCCCTTTGCGAAGAACAATAGGAAGATCCAGGTTAGCGGGTTCCTCAGCATCCGGAGCATCTGTGGTGGAGAGAGCTGGCCCGGGAGTAGAGAGTAATGACGGTGGAGAGGAGGGAGATAACAGAGGTGGAGAGAGAGGAGGAGACGATGGAGATGGTGGAGGATGAAATACCTCAGTAGGTGTCGATGGGCTGGAGGGAACAGGAGGAGAATTGGAAACAACAGGAATAGGAGAGGAGGCGTCAGAGAAATAGGGAGCATTCTCGAAGAAGGTAACATCCATGGAGACGAACTGCTTGCGAAGAGTGGGGTCAAAACAACAATAGCCTTTCTGAGTGGTAGAGTATCTCAGAAAGACACATTTAGTGGAGCGAGGGGAGAGTTTATCGTGAGTGGCGGAGGGTGCATGCACAAAGGCTGTGCACCCAAAGATGTGTAGAGGGAGAGGAAAGGGATCCTTGCCCGGATAGAGAATGGAGAATGAGGTTTGACCGTGGAGAACCGTGGATGGAATGTGATTGATGAGATATCAAGAAATGAGAACCACATATCCCCAGTAGGAGCGAGGGACATGCATCTGCATTAGCAGAGTGCGAGCGACATCAAAGAGGTGACGGTTTTTGTGTTCTGCCACTCCATTTTGTTGCGAGGAATAGAAGCAACTTATTTGATGAACAATCTCATGTTGCATACAGAAAGATGAAAAAGCTTGACTAATTTACTTCTTAGCATTATTAGAACATAATATTTTAATTGAAACACCAAACTGATTTTGAATTAAATGATAAAAAGATGTTCATACATCGAATAATTCAGAGCATTCTCATAAGAGATACACCCAAGTACATCAAGAGAAGTCATCTATGAAAGTAACAAAATAAGAACTACCCCGACCAACGGTGAGGGTAGGAGCTGGACCCCAGATGTCAGAGTGAATGAGATCAAACAGACGAGTAGAGCCACGACCTTGCTTCGGTGGGAAGGTGGAACGGTGATGCTTGCCAAGTTGTCAGGTATCGCAGTTGAGAGGAGAACTGTTCGGAGGGAGGTGGGGCAGAAGCTGACGAAGAAGTCGTGGAGGAGGATGACCAAGGCAGTGATGCCACTGTAGAAGATCTGTAGACTAGGAGAAGGCGGATAGAGCGAAAATATTGTCGAGGAAGTAGAGGTCGCCGCTCTCAGTCCTAGTAGCAATCGTCCGTTGGGAGCTCGGATCCTGAAAAGAATAAGAAGTTGGAGTAAATGTGACGGAGCACTGAAGTTGCTTGCACAAAGACATAACTGACAATAAATTGCACGGAAACTTGGGCACATAGAGAGTGTCGGCTAGGCGAAGAGACTGAGTAACATGAACCACTCCCGTCCCATGAACCGGGGAGGGAGAGCCGTCTGCAACATGGACCAGGGGCAACCGATCATGTGTTTCGAGGAGAGAGAAGCATTGAGGATTTCCCGTCATGTGATTAGTCGCACCAGAGTCGATGAGTCATTTACCTTGAGTAACCACGTGAGCACTACCTGATGACGTGACCACTGAGGCAGACGACTTTTAAGAGGAGGTGGAAGAGTCACCAGAAGGGCGAAGATGTGGATGTTTCATCTAACAACAATCCACAAGATGCCCAGTGCGGCCACAGTGAGAGCAGAAGAAGCGCGAAGAGCTACGCCCACTAGAATGTTGGTGGATCATGTCATAGGACTCTGTAAGTCGCAGAAGATAGCACACAACAAGAAGTTCTTGGAAGTTCTTGTGTTGTTCGGCCAAATCCGCAGAGAAGGGGCGATGTTGAAGAATCTAAACCCCGAGAGCCTATACTTGTTGATAAGCGGCAACAGGAGACATGGAAGGACGGGCAAAGAGGTCCGCATATAGAGTATATATGCGGGACGTCTGAGCCCCCTTCTAGTACAGAGCAGCAAGATGATGCCAATACTTCCTGACTGTCTCATCATGACGGATGACGGGAAGACATTCATCTGAAAGGTTGTTAGCTAGCCAAGTGTTCACAAGTGCGTCGCTACCATGCCAGTTGTCAAACTCAGCGAAAGTGGGAGGAGGAGGATCATCGGTGAGGTGGTGGTGTTTGCATTGTGAGCGAAGAGGGAAGGTGAAGGAGACACTCCAATTTGGATAGTTGGAACCGATAAGTTTGGAGACGGTGCCAAGATTCCCGGAAGGAGTGGGAGGATGGGGCGTATTGGCCACAGGCGTAGCGGTGGTGGTAGAGGACCCGAAAAGAGCCATAGAAGAGAGGTTGTGTGGGTAGCAAGCCGCGAAGACCACACGAATAGGAAGGGACAAGAACAACGCAAACCGCGGCGGATAAGAGAAGAAACCGCAGCGAACACAAGCCGAGGTTCTGTAGCGGTCACAGTGTCAACACACCAGTGGCTAGATAGGTCATGACCAAGCAGCTGAAGAAAGCAGAGGGAAAGAAGTCGGGCGGGTAGATAGAAGTCCGCGTGAACAGGAAGTCGGGCGGGTAGATAGAAAACCGCACGAACAGGAGACAGAGAAACTGCGAAAGCAAGTTGCGGATTGAGAGAGAGAGAGAGATAGGGCAAGAAGAGGATCAAACCGCGCGGACAGGAGAAGGCACCATATCGGGAGAAAATGATCGACTCCTCTGATACCATGTGCGAACAGACAAGAATAAACCAAAAAATGGAATAATGGAAATCTTTATTATCCAAAAAAGTGCGTATTACAAGGTATAGCCTCCCTTTTATAGAATGGAGGAGATGAAAGAGATTACAATTAAACAATGTGAGACTAAATAATTACAGGTACAGACGGTTTAACATAAATACAAGCCGACCAAGCCGTACGGTTAGATGAATAGGCTAACCGCCCGGCATCCACTAGAAGGAGAGAACAAGCCGCCAGGGGAGACCGCCAGATTGCCCGGTCTCCAAGTCGCCTGAGATAAACCGGCAGACCGCTAGGACACCAACAACAACAGTCCAACAACCAGACCGCTTGAGAGAAACTGACAGACCGCACGGTCTATAGTCCGCCGGAGTTAGACAGCCAGATCGCCCGGTCCCTATTCTACAACACGTTAACAACCTGACACGAACCCATCATAAAACATGTATGTATGAACTAAATAAGAACAACAAAACTACCTCTCGAAGTAGAGGTATGAACCACTGCTACTACTGCAGAAAACTAGAGGCCACCAACTCTAGCTACCTAATCTACTACAACTCCGAGCCTGAGGCATTCAAAAGAAAAGAATACTTCAGCAAAAAGGTATAGGTGGCAAAAGAAAACTAAAGGTAAATGACCAAGAGGAGTTAAAGGGTTACCAGCCCAAGATAAAAATAACTGTCAAACCACGACATATAAATCATAAAATAATAAGCAATGAAAAATTTTTAGAGTCTTAAGTATAAGAAATTGCACCAAGTGCGATATGAAGTCATGTTTTGTTAACATCTGCAAGTGTATGCATAAGAACATATGTGCATATATATATATATATATATATATATATATATATATATATATATATATATATATATATATATATATATATATATATATATATATATATATATATATATATAACAGAGACTGGTCAGCTCAAACCACGTGAATCATTAACACAGGTGAAAAATGATACTAAGTTGGGGGCCGCATTGTCCAACACCAACCTTCAGACCAAACATCTCAAAAAGGCGTTGTGGTGGTTGTCACATTGTCCAACACAACCCAACAGCCCATAAAAAGAGAAGAAAACCCACCTGGTGTAATGATTCACAAACCAGCACTGATGTGGTGATCCTTTATCCACTGCCAACCAATGACATAAATAATCATAAATTATATTAATAAACAACAAAAAAACCTCAAGGCTTAGCATCGGATTTCCATGACGATGCATAGGGAAGAAAACCAAAAGTTACTAAGGTAAGTCTGATGAATATGACTTGATGAACTCAAAGTCACTCTATGGGTATATGAAAATTACTTGACACTAACTCTGAAATCACTCGACGCCAAAACTTCAGCCACTCGACGCCTCTCTACTTCACTCGATGCCAAGACAGTTTCAGTCAAAGCACTCGACGCATGGCTGCTTCACTTGACGCTTAGATGAATACAGTCAAAGCTCTCAACGCCATAGCTACTTCACTCGATGCTCTCGATTCCATAGCTACTTCACTCGACGCTCTTGACGCCATAGCTGCTTCACATGACGCGTAAACAGATACAGTCAAAGCACTCAACGCCAAGGCAGATTCACTAAATGCACTTGATGCCAAAGCATATTCACTCGACGTCAAGCCGGATTCAGTCAACTCACTCAACTCCAAGGCAGATTCACTCAATGCACTTGATGCCAAAGAATATTCACTCGACGCCAAGCCTGGTTCAGTCAACACACTCAACGCCAAGGGAGATTCACTCAATGCACTCGACGCCAAAGCATATTCACTTGACGCCAAGCCTGATTCAGTCAACACACTCAATGCTAAGGCAGATTCACTCAACGCACTCAATGTCAAAGTATATTCACTCGACGTCAAGCCCGATTCAGTCAACACACTCAATTCCAAGGCTACACTCAACGAATTTACTTAGAGTTTAATTTAATTTTTTTTCTAACAAAAGGACTTACAACAGTTTAACCAAAGACACTTCTTCTTTCTACCCAAAAATCTGATTTCCTATAGGAAAATTCCAGACTTTTACTCCCCCTAATCTACACCAATCTTAGATCATTTTATTTAAAAGAAGAGGAAGAGAAAGTCAGGAACAAAGTGTTTCATACCAAAACAGTAAAAGGACAAGACATAAGATTTTCTTTTGACTACCACTTTGACAGATGTAGGACTTGATTTACTGCAAAAATTGCAAGAAAAATTAGATCAGAAACTTTTAGAAAGGAATTAGATAAAGAAAGAGGAGTTTTGAAACCACCACTTGCCTTAAACTTCCTATCTCAACTTTCTGAACACTCCATGACACAAATCAGACAAAAACAAAGTACGGCAACGTGATCTGGAGAGATTTGGACAAAACGAGAGGTTAGGGCTACTCACCCCAACACCAAAAGGTTCGAGAAAACAAAAATACCACCACCAACGCATCAATCTCGACGAGAGCTTTCCGAATCTACCCTCTGTTGACGATTCCGAGCATCGGAACACTTACAATCGGCGGCCGAAGGCCTCACGATATTTGTCGCCTACTTTCTCCCGCAATTTGGTTCGATGGCTTGGGGGAGAAGATAATGAATATGGTTTCCAATTATAAGTATTTATATATCATATAATAATAATATAGTATTTTTACTAATACTTAAATGTCCAAATGACCAAAACTCGAGTCAACTCGGATTTCTACGAAATTTGCACCGAGGCTAAATACCAATGGCACAAAACTAACAGCGAAGTCGAAATTAAGACTCAACAAACCAAGCTCGGGTTAAAATTCCTCAAACTTACAACCAACATTAGCCTACTAAAATCCACCGAGCCAAAACTTCAGATTCCAAAGAGCAAAAATCACGCTCCAACAACGGTACCCGTTAACTACGCGATAATGTAACGCTCTTACGCCATAAATTTGTCACTAAATAAATTAAAATAAACATCAAAAAATCAGGGGCGTTACATTGACCTTCATTGCAAAAAATGCCTTGAAACAGGGAAAGAAAAATATATGTATGTATTCGCAAATGCAATACTCCAACACTCATTGCTATATTGTGCGCAACTGTGCGGACAAGAGCATGCTTGTGCAAGAAGCACAAACACCCCCACACACGCACAATGAACGACACACAACCACCCTACGCAACATACATAAGCGTGCATCGCACACACAAGGCGTGTGGGACTTTTGGGGGCAAATGATGGGATCTCCCACAATTTGTTAGAATTCCAGGCTACAAATAATTGGAATTTCATTGCCCCCCACTAACTTTGTGGGGGGTTACGAAGAAAATTGCCGAAACCGACAAGTGCACGATATGCATGCATGATCCAAGCACGATTCGAGCCGTGCCAATCTCCGTCATACCAACCACCCGTCGCCAACCGACCTTCGCCGCTCCCATTGTTGCATGCATGCAGCCGCGAGGGACTGAGATTGACACATCCTTCCCAGAGTGTGTAACGCCCTAATTTTCTTAAGGAAGGATATGGTGTTCTGGAGGCTATTGCCCGGCGGTAGGTAGGTACTGCTCGGCGGTAGCTCCATTGTAAGCATCGACAACATTGAGAGCGTTGAGTGAGGCGAGGTGACTCAACGCCTAGAATACCGTGCAGCGGTAGGTTTCTAGCGCGCGACGTTAGCCATTTTAGTGTCCGAGTTCTCGGGAAGTTAAAACCAAGTGGTAGGGTTAATGTTGGCGATAGCTTGGCAATTTATTTGTCAAAGCGCTCGGGCTACTACCGCGCGGAGGTAGTAGCTATCACGTGGTGAAAGCAGGGGCGGTCGTGATGTAACGGTCGCTAGCAGGCGCGAGTTGCTAGCATCCTAACGCTCGGCGTTAGCGAATCTTTAATGGCATGGCCACGTGATGGCCTGTGATTTGAGTGATTGGGAAGTTGCGCTCGTAACAAGGTGTTGAATATCGATACCGCGCGACGATAGTTAGTTACCGCACGACGATATCTTGGTTTATATCCCTGGTTTGGTTGTTTTTCTTCATCTTCTTTTGGAGAGGAGTTTTTGGCCTGGATTTCTAGAGGAGCAGCGCTGGGAAGGAGGGTTCTCGTTGTCGTTAGAGATTCGGAGTCTGGATTCACAAAGCGAGTTCGGATCTACGGAGGCAAGCTCGCAGCGGTCGTTTTCAACCGTCTAGATTTCTCCCTTGGCGCCAAACAAGACTACAAGGGTAACGATCCTCTTCCTTGGACATGTGAAGTCCTTTCTTTTGGCATTAGAGGGTAGACACTCCACGAATACATGGATGTGGTTCTCCCAACCGGAAGGTCTGTGTATCCCAGTTAATTTGCATTTAGATTCGGAATCGAAGTACGTAATAGGCATGTTATGTGAAGCTCATCCGGACGGGTTGGTCTGGATTGGTGATGTTTGTATGTTTGTATGTTTGTATGTCGGAGAAGTCTCCATGGTAATCACGTAGATTTTGGATTTGCGGGGTGTGCATATGACTGCACCTATTTTGGGGGAAGAACCGATAGTCTGTCCCCCTACCGCGTGGCGGTAGTTCTACCGCCGGGGGTAGCTCTAGTGAGCATTGTGTTCTACTATTGAGAAGCCTGTCTCGTGGAGACCCGTGGGCTAATGTTTTGAGGCATGTCTCTCTCAGAGACCTGGGGGCCAATATTGTGGGTGTGAGCTTAAATTTCTCAGCTTTGGTAGCCATGAGTGTTAGCTTAAGATCCTTACAAAATTATGGATCATGCGGAAAAGGGAAATGGGATGCTGACCCACTTCAGGCCTGCTAGCCGGATGATTTGAGTACGAGATATGGCTAAACTATAACCTCCCCTATGCCAGTCGACTTGGAGTGGTCAATGTGTAAAGCACATGACTTGTCGAAGCACTGGGGCGTTGTCTCTAGCCCTTACCCTTGTGAGACTGAAAGCTCAAGCATTGCTTGCCGTCACAGAGAATGGTGGTGCGACCCTAGAGGTCATGTGCACCAAGAATGTTCCCTGAGAGTACAAGGCCTTGGGCGTTTGCGCCAATGTATGTGGCGAATGGTGCTGAAGTTGCACGTTCCTATTGTCATGTTGTGTTTATACTAATACCTGTATGGAAAGAGCATCGCCACCCCGGGTGAGGGGTGGGTTTGTTTAAATTTGGTCAGCTAATGTTGACCGTTGCTATTATTTGCCACCGTGCGGTGGAATGTTGCGTGCAGATGTTGCTGATCCAAGAGGGAAGTAGCGGGTTGGAGCCCAGAAATATTGTGTTGTCCCTTGAAGGCCAAATCGAATACTTGTGTTATTTTATCATTCATGTGTGGCTGTCCTACATGCCGAAGTATGTAACACATTTTAATTCAAGTTGAACAATGCAATGCCTTAAGGCCAAGCCTTATTTGCTATTTATTTTACATTCCTAGTTGTGGTAGTGGACATTAATGTTGTTGTTGGGTTCTGTTTACAACTTTTAAATTACTTCCGCTAGAATGCACTATGTGTTAGGATGCAAAATATTGGATGATGGTTTCAATTTAGTAACTCCTTGGTCTGTCTGTAGTATATGGAGTCAAGCCCCAGCCGGACCTTCTGTTATATGATATGTGATGGATGGGGGTGTTACAAGTTGTTATCAAACTCTGTTGTCAGTCTTCCTTATTTGAATTCGTGGACGAATTCTTTTAAGGGGTGGTGAGCACTGGTATGTGCATTGTCGTTATAACATAAAGGAACCCATGAATGTCCACTTAAAAATGAAAATACACATGTTTAAGGAACCTGAGTGTTCCAATGATTGTGTTTTGGCAATCTATCTATCGCCTAATCGAGTGTTTTTACAACTATAGGTGACTAGGAGCGATGCGGGGAAGTCACAACAATAGCACTCCACAGAGAGTACTATGTGTAACGACGCCCCTACAACCCCTCCTTCTGCAGAAACCATACGAATGGTAGCGGAAGAGGTGTTCGCTATGATCAATGCCCAACCAGGGAGGCAAGTGCAGCCTCCTGCTCCTTGGTTAGGTCAAGTACCGCTTGGCGTAGCAGAGCCCATAGTGGCGGATTAGGTAATGGCGGAGCCTGTGGTGCAGATAAGAGCTACAGAGAAGTAGTAAAAGCATATGATGAGCTTTAATCCACCAGTATTCTTGGGGACTGGAACCCCAACTCAGGTTGAGGATTGGCTTTCTAGGGTAAAGAGAGTCATGACAGCTACGGAGACTGAGCAGTGGCAGAAGGCTACAATATCTACTTTCCTCCTAGACGGTGATGCAAGGCTATGGTGGGATGATTTAGAGCTGCATCTTTTGGCTGGGAGACAACTCACCGACATATCGATGGAGGAGTTCTCGAGACTATTTCTGGAACGATTTGTCCAGACAGCGCAAAAAATAGCAATGGAAAATCAGTTCTAGAGATTGACTCAAGGTGGTAGTA
The DNA here is from genome assembly GCA_039583875.1 of Platanthera guangdongensis. Taxonomy (NCBI): domain Eukaryota; kingdom Viridiplantae; phylum Streptophyta; class Magnoliopsida; order Asparagales; family Orchidaceae; genus Platanthera; species Platanthera guangdongensis. The sequence continues at coordinate 154,639,600 of CM077167.1, forward strand.
GTGTGGATGAATACCTTCATGAGTTCACGAGATTGGGACGTTATGTTGGCTCCACTTTTGCTGATGAGGAGCGCAAGACCAACCGATTCTATGAAGGACTGTGTGACGATCTGAGGTTGCTGCTCTCAGGTCCAATGATGCAGGGCTTTCTGACCCTAGTCAATAAGGCCTTATCTCTGGAATAAGATCTGAAGAGAGTTCAAGGTAAGAAGGACTCGGTGGTGAGGAAGTCAGATTTTAAGGTTCCAAGTTCGTCAAAGTCTGGATATCGAAAGTGGTATAAGAAGCCCAAAACTTCTAGGCCGACTACTTCTTCAGTTACTACTGGAGCATCTTCTGGGCAAGGAGGCCCAATTCACTGTTATAACTGTAGCAAGCAGGGGCATATATCTCATAATTGTTGGAGTGGTTAGTTAGAAAAGAAGGCAGGAGCATCTTATACAGAGAAATGGAAGGCGGTGGAGTCAACCACATCCCATCAGGCTCCAGCCCAACCGAGAGTATACAACATTGGCCAGCAGGAGGCCATCAAGCAGGGCAATGTGGTGACAAGTATGTGTTAGATTTTAGTTATAATAGTTTGCCTACCTTGCGTATTATGCTTTGGTCGTATGATTGTCGTGTTTTAGGCTTCGTCTTGGTCATGGACCATCCAGCTCGTGCACTGTTTGATACAGGAGCTTCACATTCCTTCCTATCTGAGGACTTCATGTCACGTATCAGAGTGCCCTCCTCTGTGGCTAAGGATAGATTGGATGTGTTGCTTACTAATGGGTGTTCGATTCGCACAGATAGTGTCTTTTGCGTTATAGGGCTGATTGGAAACCAAACTTTTGACTTAGAAGCATCACTACTACCGATAGTAGAGTTTGACGTGATCTTTGGCATGTACTGGCACTCGGAGCAGCGTGCGTACATTGATTGTGGTTCTAAGACTGTAAAGCTGGGGTTGAATATGAGCCAAGCGACAACTTTCTCTGGTTTGATGGGTGTGAGCAAGACATTGATGTCTGCTCTCCAAGTAGTTAAAGCAGTTTATGAGGGTACAGAGCTGTTCTTCACTCTTTTATATACAAAGAAGCCCAAGCCTGACTTGGCCAGTATTCCTGTGGTGTCGGAGTTTGTCGATGTCTTCCCCAAAAATTTCCCTGGAGCCCCACCTCAGAGAGAGATCGAGTTCACCAATGAGTTGGTTCCTACTGCCAAGCCAGTGTCGCGGTCTCCTTACCTCTTAACACCAAGAGAGATGGCGGAAACGAAGGCGCAACTTCAAGAATTGATAGAGTGGGGGTTTGTGCGTCCAAGTTCGTCACCTTGGAGCTCCCCGGTCCTCTTTGTGAAAAAGAAGGATGGAAGTCTGCGATTGTGTATCGATTATCGGAAACTCAATAAGCTGACAGAGAAGAATAAGTACCTGATTCCGAGGATCGATGATTTGTTCGACCGGCTAGTTGGATCGATGGTGTATTTGAAGCTGGATTTGAAGTTTGGTTACTATCAGCTAAGAATCAGGGAGAGTGACATTCCCAAGATGGCGTTTAGTACCCGTTATGGGCATTACGAGTTCACGGTAATGCCTTTTGGGCTGACGAATGTGCCATTATTGTTTATGGACTTGATGAACTGAACGTTCAAGGAGTATTTGGATCAGTTCGTGATTGTGTTCATTGATGATATCCAGGTGTACTCCCAATCCGAGAATGATTATGCGGAGCACTTGCAAATTGTTCTTGAGACCTTGAGAAGTAATCATTTGTACGCCAAGTTCTCTAAGTGTGAGTTTTGGTAATATTTTGTAGCGTTCCTTGGTCATATTGTCAGTGATGAGGGTATCGCGGTGGATCCGACAATGGTTGCAGCTATTCGGGAGTGGCCTGTGTTTTCTTCGGTGGCGAAAGTCCGGAGTATTCTAGGGCTTGCCGGTATTCTGGGGCTTGCCGGCTACTACAGGCGCTTCATGGAGAACTTCTCGCGGATAATGTTACCTCTCATGACCCTGATAGGGAAGGATCGTAAATTTGTTTGGACGTCAGCGTGTGCTCAAGCTTTCGAAGAATTGAAAAGTCATCTGTCCACGGCGCTTATTCTGTGCTCGCCTTCTGGGACAGAAGGCTTTGAGATCTATAACGATGCTTCAGGCAGCGGCTTAGGCTGTACTTTGTTACAGCATGGGAGAGTAATAGTTTATGGTTCGCGCCAGCTGAAGGTGCATGAGAGGAACTATTCGGTCCATGATTTAGAGTTGGCGGTCGTGATATTCATGTTGAAGCTCTGGAGGCACTATTTGTACGGCGTGAAGGTCAACATTTACACTGATCATAAGATCTTGAAGTATCTGTTGGATCAGAAGGACTTAAATATGCGTCAGCGAAGATGGATGAAGTTCCTTGGGGACTACATCTTTAAGATACATTATGTCCCTGACAAATGTAATGAGGTTGCGGATGCATTAAGTCACAGAGCTCCCGCGCAGGCCAATTGGTTATTGATGCACGATGAGCGTCTCATTCGAGGTTTGGAGGCCTTAGATATCTCTAGTGTTGATAGGAGATCGAGTGTTGAAGAACGTTTGAGTTGGATTGAGGTACAATATGACCTCGCCGATCGGATTCGGCATGCTTTGGATTTGGATGATAGCATGAAGCGGCTCATGGATGATGCCTTAGATGGGTCTAATGACCAGTTTAAGGTTGATAATGGGCTGTTGTGGAAGGACAGTCGTTTGTGTGTCCCAAAAGTGGGTAAAATACGGAAAGAGTTGATGTACGATGCTCATTACACCAAGTACTCAATCCACCCGGGGAGCACAAATATGTACAAAGACATGAAAAATTTGTTCTGGTGGCCCGGACTGAAAAGGGATGTAGCGTTGTATATGGCTAAGTGTCAAACTTGCGCTCTAGTGAAGGCTGAATGCCAGAAGCCCGGAGGATTCTTGAAGTCTTTTCCTATAATGAAATGGAAGTTCGACGATATATCGATGGATTTCGTGCACAATTTGTCGATATCGCAGAAGCGAAATGATGCCAACTGGGTGATCGTATATCGTTTGACGAAAGTGTCGTACTTTATCCCGAATAGGAAAGACGATTCAGTAGATAAGCTAGCAAAGCTATATGTGGAGAATATTGTTCGTCTGCACGGTGTGCCCTGAAAGTGAGCTGTTAGATCAGGAATACTCTAGAGGGGGTGGGTGAATAGAGTATTCAAAGCTTATAAATTTTTTTGGCTATTACAGACAAGTCCCAGTGCTGTAATAAATAGATTTAAAGATAAAACACAGCAATAACTAACTAACAATCACAACCACAGTAAGAAACAAAAGAAAGGCCAACCAGATGACACAAGAAATTTATAGTGGTTCCCCAACCTGGGTACATCCACTCTTCTACCACCCTGGTAGGAATCCACTCGGGTTTTTGATCAGGTGCCTGACACCAATGAGCTTTTGATCGGGTGCTCAAAAACCAAATCTCAAGTCTTTTGGTCAGGTGACTTGTAACCAAGAATCACTTTTGAAGGGAGATGACAACCCTTTATACAGAGAGGGGTGACATGTGATGGTGTCTTCTCTATCAACAATCAGAAAGAAGACAAGTGGATATGATATTAGCAAGTAGCTCCCCCTGAGATGTAGAATAGTTCAGGTAAATCTGGAGCTTTGCTGCAGGGTGATAGGCCTTCAGTCTTTAAGCCTTTATCAGAGAAATCTGCAGAAACCTCTTGACAGATGGAGTAGTTGTTGTCCTCTGAAGTTTCCTAGAGTGAAGAAAAAAGACTCTTGATTTAGATTGATTGTTCTTCTTCAATAGCTGATCTGTCTCTGGCCTAGGGCTTCTTTTATGTATCAAAAAGCTGTGAAAGAATGGAGCAGAGAGACTCTTGAAGACAGACAGACTGTTATTCTCTATGTGTCTGTGTGTCTCTGTGTATGCTGCGTTCTTGTGTGTACTGTATTCTTCTGGAAAAGAGAAAAATCTCTTTTTTTATTTTCTGAAGGAATTTGTCTTTCGAAATTTGAATTCCTCTGCTGCAATCAATGCTGACGGCCTAGAGAATAAACTGCATTAATTTATTTCCCCAACTGTCCCTTGGAAAAATGGAAACCAATAATTCTGATGAAAGTCATGATCAATGCACCGTCCAACGGTAATATTCAGAGGATATTTTATCATTAATCATTCAAAACTTATTGTCATAGAGTGAGGACAGGGGAAAGAAATACTAAGTCTGGAATCGTCGAACAGATGACAGAAATCGTCAAGATGAGTCTACAGTTCGTAGAGCTGAGTTGTTGTGTTCGTCGATCAGATAACTTCTGTTCGTCGAGCTGAGTTGTTGTGTTCGTCAATCAGATAACTTCTGTTCGTCGAGCTGAGTTCCAAGATCGTCGATCTGATAACAGAACTATATGCTTCAGAAACTTTTCCTTTTTTGTGTGTGAAGTTCGTCGAGCTGATAACTGGCTTCGTCGACTGGAGTTGATTTTGAACTTAGAAAAATCGAGAAGCTTCTGGTTGGAGTAAAGGATCCAGAAATCGTCGACCAGAGAACTAAGTTCGTCGACCTAAGTCTAGAGAACAACTAAACTTAGAATACTGAAGGTTGAGTCCAAAGATCGTCGACCTGAGAATGAAGTTCGTCGAGCTATCTTGAGTGTGTTAACACAAGTCCTGTGTGTCGACACAGTTAGCTTTAGGTGTCGATCTTGAGTGTGTCGACACAAATCTTGTGTGTCGACACAGCTGACTTCTGGTGTCAACACAATTGGTGGCGACAATTATTCTATGTGTCGACACAATTCCTCTGTGTGTCGACACAGCCTTTCTGAAGTGTTGAAGTGTAATGTCCAAAGTTTGTTGACCTGAGCACCAAGTTCATCGAGCTCAGCTCAGAGAATTTTCTCTGAGATCATCGAGCTGAGCATGACAATCGTCGACCTGGGGTCGATGAACGTCGAACTCATTTTAATTGGTCTCTGAAAAATCTCTAAGTCTTTGAGTCTTTGGCAGTCTGATGATGGCTGGTCCATGTGATGTTGCTACTGAGGACTTGGCCCAGACTCTAGGACACAACCATGACCCTGGCTATACATTGGGGGTCATTTGATCCTAACTTAGTGAATCTAGCCTAAATCTTACTAGGGATCCAACAATCTCCTCATATTTGGGTGAGGTCACTAATTACAGACTCAAATCAAAATTGAAAATAAACAAAGCAAAAAAAAAGCATATATCTGGCAGAGATCAATAACACATGCACCAGATATATATACATAAGCTTTGTTCAGAATATAAAGCAGTTATAGATAATTGTAGAAATTAAAAGAGTTCAAAATTTACTTCTTTTGTTTCTTTTCCATTGGCATTTCTTGCTTGCTATTCTCTCCATGCTTTGTAAACATAATCTCTCTGTTTGGATCCGAAGCTTCCACTTTTGTCATGGTCATATCAGCAGCCCCTATAATCTTCAAAGATGTGGCTCTGGGGACAACTGCTTCTGGGTGCAACTTCATGTAGTCATCAACATTGAAAAATTTGTTTGCTTTCTCAAATCTCTTAAGTTCCTCTTTCCTGTACTTTGACATTGTTGAATATTCAGAAGGATCCTTTCCTTCAGCTTTGGCTTTGTTAATCATAGAAAGGCCTACTAGTTCTTGTAACCTGGCCATTCTAGCAGTAGTAGCTCCTTCAGGATCTTCAAAAGGAATAGGAGGAGAGGATGGTCTTTTAGAGCCTTCAGCTGGTTGATGTTGAGTGAATTGTTGTTGTTGTTGATGTTGGTGATGCTGTTGATGTTGATTTCCTGAAGAATACTGCCTGTGTTGGCTACTTCCATATGATCACCCTTGGTGTCTTTGATATGTTTGAAGTGGGGCAGATCTTTGAGAAGATGTGCTTGAAGCACCAGCAGTTGAAGGAGGTGGAGGAGGTGGATCTTTTCTGAATCTTTAAACTGGAGGAGGAGAGTACCTTCTGCTTTTCTTCCTCTCCTTCTGTTGATTTTTGGATAACCACATCTAAGATGACATTCCTTTGTATGGAGTTATCTTTTGGAGAATATAATAGGGAGTGTCATTGTTTGGATTTGGCTTTGGAGCAGCAGGAGGAGGGGCTTTTCTTTTCTTGGATACATGCCTCCTCTTGGGTTCATCATCAGAATCATCATCCTCATCCTCATCATCATCGTTATCAGATCCCTGAGGGTTATCATAGTCATTTAGAGCTTTCAGAGCCTCAGCAGAAATGATAGGCTTTTCAGGAGCTGGAGGTAGAGATAGAGCTTGAACAGGAACTTCAACAAGAGCTGGAGGAGAAGCCACAGGAGAAGCTGGAGAACTGATTCTGACAGTGCTTTCAGCAACTGCCTTTTCTTCTTCTAGAATATCAGCCAGAATCAAGTCATCCAGAGCTGGCATGGGAGAGTCATCCATTACAAAAGTTGGAGCAGTGATGACTTCTTCTGGAGATGGCATGACTACTGGCTTTGAAACAGCAAAAGTATCCCTGAGTTGCTTGGCAACATTTGGAGAGATTGGGGAAGTATATGGAATAATATGTAAGGATGGCTTAGTATATACTGCTGGAATAACTTTCAAAAATGCACTATCAAAAACTTTCAGTAATTGAACTAAGTCTACTGTGGGATTTAACATGAAATCACCAACAGAAAGAATTTCTTCATTAACTATTTCTTCATTAACTGACTCATCAAAGTCCATGTCAGTCTCAATGAAATGAATCAAATCAATTAAATCTGTATCATCTGGTATAAATTCTGTATCTACTATTACTGTATATTTATCTGCTGTTGCTGGAGCTGGAGAAACTGAGACTGGAGCTACTGCTGGAGCTGCTTTAGCTTCTTCATTAAGCATCTCCCCCAGCCTGGTTTTAGTGTGAACTGGAGCCAGGACCCTAAATCAAGAGGGGGCAGCAGTGAAGGCAGAGAGTTGAGCAGAAAGGGTGGAGATAGAAGTAGTAAGAGGTTTAATAACCTCTACTATAAGAGATTTGAGTAGAGGAGTGATGAGAGTAATTACAAAGGTAATGGTGAAGGGATCCAGAGGTGGAGTAGCAGATGGTTCAGTAGAATGTTGGGTGGAGACATATTGAGGGATGGTAGATGTTGGAGATGGTGGAGGAGGGACATCTATCATGGGGACATCCTGAGTGGATGGATGTGGAGGAGGAGGAGAATTGGGAGGAGATGTCACGAGATTGAAGGATGGTATGGAGTATAGGTGGGGTGGAAGAGGAGATGAGGGTGGGGTTGGATCTGGTGTAGTATTGGGGGATAGGGGTGATTAAGGTGGAGTGGGTTGGTGGTATTCCTGAATGGGAGATGAGGGGATGTTGGTAAAATCTAGGGGTGGAGAGGTGGCAGAAGATGTAACTGTAGTAGGAATATGAACAGAGGGTGTTGGTTGTTGATGTGGTGGAATTTGTTGTTGGAGTTGTTGTGGTTGTTGAGTTGCTGTAAGGGATGGAGGTGTGGGGATGATCTCTTCAGTAGGGTGGGGAGTGGCTCTTACAGCCCTGGTGCTTTCAGAAGCTGGGGTGGAAGAGGTTGAAGCCTTGGATGCATTAGTTATGGTCCTCTCCCACCTGCCAAACAAGGTGCATGTGAGCGTCTTGCTGGCATTAATTAATATGGTCTGTGAGACCAGGGATTCAGCAGCCTTCTCCTTCAGGAAGATTCCCAGGATCCTTCCAAAGCACACTTCCTTTTTATTACACTTTTTCTTAATAAGATCAAAAATGATTTGTGCCCAATCCACTTTCTTTTGATTAACCACTGCACACATAACTAGAAACTGATGTCTGGTTATGTAATCATGGGCAGTATACTTGCCTAGCAAAACCTTCCCAACAATATCTGCCAAGAACTTAAATTCTGCAGATAGATGTTTCTTCAACAGCTTATTGGGGTTATCTCCAGTATAACCCATCAAACTTAACATCTTATCATATTCATTAGAATCAATGTCTAATTGTTCTTCTCCATTAACCAATCCAAAAATTTCAGTAAGTACGGCGGGAGATAAAGACGCAGAATTACCCGCAATTGTTCTTGTTATGGTGTTCTCCTCTGATGTAGATGACATGTAAACTCTTTCTCTAATTTCAGTTGCAGACAGTTTGATTTTATTATTCATCAGATTTTTCAATTGTTGTTCTTCCAGAAGTTCCAGAATATGTAGAAAAATAGGATCTGATTGTTGAAAAGAATCGAAGTCGACATCAAATCCAGTGTCAAACTTCATTACGGCTAGGGCTCCTGCTGGAATCACCATGAAATCACCTGCAAAAGAGAGAAATGGCGATCAAGTGCAAAGGGAACAGAAAGCGCGGGACGGAGGTCGAAGAAAACCTAGTTATAAGATTTTCTGGAATATGAATCGACAAACTCCATTCCACGAAAAATAAGAAGTTCTTCGACCTGAGATCGATGAAATAATTGATAGTGAAATAATTCGTCGAGCTCAGCTGGAAGAGTTGAAGACATTTCGTCGAGCTCCGTTCGACGAAAGTTTTCTGAAGTGGATTCATCGATCTCCGTTCGACGAAAACAACTTCACTCTCGGAGAGTTCGTCGTCCTCCGTTCGACGAATATCTCCCGAACTTTTCCTAGTTCGTCGAGCTCCGTTCGACGAACTCTGGATAATTCATCGAGTGCAGACAGAAACTAAACTAAGTCTTCTCCATTTATCATTCCAAGCTGATTTATAAAGAATATGTGATTTCTCTCATCCAGAGATTTGGTGAATATATCAGTTCTTTGTAAATCAGTGTAGATATAGACAAGATTAATTTTGTTTTTGTCCACACACTCTCTAATGAAATGATGTCTAATGTCTATATGCTTTGTCCTACTGTGATGGACTGGATTTTTTGTTATTGCTATAGCACTTATGTTATCACAAAAGAGAGTTGAATTATTTAAGTTGAGATCATAGTCTAGTAATTGATTTTGAATCCACAGCATCTGGGAACAACAGCTGCCAGCTGCAATATACTCAGCCTCAGCAGTTGAGGTAGACACAAATGACTGTTTCTTACAAAACTAGGATACTAACCTCATACCACGGAACTGACAAGTCCCTGAGGTGATTTTCCTATCAACTCTGCATCCAGCAAAGTCAGCATCTGAAAATCCAGTTAAATCAAACTATGACTCAGCTAGATACCATAGGCCTAGACTAGGATAACTCTTTATATATCTCAAAATCCTTTTTAAGAAAATTAGATGAGATTCTTTTGGGTTCACTTGGAACCTAGCATAAAGGCATGTGGCAAATATAATATCAGGCCTGCTTGTTGTAAGATATAGTATGGACCCAACAATGCCCCTATATAATTTCCGATCCACAAGTTTCCCATGTGCATCAGAGTCTACTACAGCATTTGTAGCCATTGGTGTCTTCTTTGCTGAGGCATCAGCCATCCCAAACTTCTTTATAAGCTCTTTAACATATTTAGCTTGGGATATGAAGATGCCATCAGACAACTGCTTCACTTGGAGACCAAGGAAGTAGGAGAGCTCACCCATGCTACTCATTTTAAATTTTGAATACATGAGGTCAGAGAACCTCTTGCATAATTTGGAGTCAGTAGACCCAAATATAATGTCATCCACATATATTTGTACTAACAGTATTTGATCCTTATGATGTCTAGTGAAAAGTGTTCTATCTACAATGCCTCTAATGAAATTATGCTCTATCAAAAAGCTAGCTAGAGTTTCATACCAAGCTCTTGGAGCTTGCTTGAGACCATAAAGAGCTTTATGCAATTTGAAAACATGATAAAGGTGAGTTGGAGAGACAAAACCTGGAGGTTGTTCAACATAAACCTCTTCTTTAAGTACTCCATTGAGGAATGCACTCTCCACATCCATCTAATATACTTTGAATCTCTTGTATGTTGCATATGCTAGAAAAATTCTGATGGCCTCCAACCTTGCAACTGGTGTAAATGTTTTGTCATAGTCAATCCCTTCCTCTTGCCTATAACCTTGAGCAACAAGTCTAGAATTGTTCCTCACAATTACTCCTTGGGCATCCAGTTTATTTCTGTATACTCATTTGGTTCCAATGACTGGATAGTCTTGGGGTCTTGGAACCAAATCCCAAACTCTACATCTCTCAAATTGATTTAATTCCTCCTGCATTGCAATAATCCAGTGAGGATCTTGCTCAGCATCATGGATGGATAGAGGTTCAACCTGAGAGAGAAAACAGGCATGCATCACATCTTGATTGAGTTGATGTCTTGTCTGTACACCTACTGATATGTCTCCAATCACTTGAGAACTGGGGTGATCCCTAAGTGTGACTAAATCAGTGGGTGGAGTTGGTTGTGCAACAGCATCTTGGATTAATTCCTCTTGTGGAATTGTGTTTGCTGTTGGAGGAAGGTCAAGTCCTTCAGTGCCTTCATCTTCACTTTCTTCAATAACTTATGGAGAAGGATGTGTTGGAACCTCTTGGGTAAGGTTTAGTCCATCCAAACTCTCACACAAGTGAGGTACCTACAAAGGGCTATTGGTAGAAATCTCTTTCTCCTTGCAAGACATATTAGCTTCATCAAAAGAAACATAAATGGACTCTTCAATTTTTAATGATGATTTATTAAAAACCATATAGGTTTTGCTTACTTGGGAATATCCTAGAAAAATTTCCTCTTCATCCTTAGCCTCAAACTTTCTAATATATCTTTTGTTGTTATTGTGAATATAACATATGCAGCCAAATACTTTAAAATAGTTGATTTTAGGTTTCTTCCCTTTAAGTAATTCATAGGGAGTCATATTCTTCAGTTTATGTATCAAGCTTCTATTCAGGATATAATTTACAGTGTTTACAGCCTCTGCCCAAAAGGTTAGTGGCATGTAAGCATCTGCAAGCAATGTACCTGCAGCTTCAATGAGTATCCTACTTTTTCTTTCAGCTACCCCATTTTGTTGAGGAGTTCTAGGAGCTGAGAAGTAATATCTGATACCTTCCTTCTCACAGAACTCATGCATAAGAAGAGACTCAAACTTTGTGCCATGATCACTTCTGATCAATGCAACATGAGTAGAGAACTCAATCTGTATGGTCCTGAGAAAATCTGTAAGAACCTTGAAGGCATCTGACTTAGATCTTAGAAAGGATACCCAAGTGAACTTGGAGAAGTCATCCACAATAACCAAGGTGTAGGATTTCCCTCCTAGGCTTTGTACAGCAATGGGTCCAAAGAGATCCATGTGTAGTAGATACAAAATTCTAGGTGAATCACTTTTATTTACAGATTTAAAACTAGATTTAGTTTGCTTGCCTAATTGACAAGCCCTGCAGAGACATTCCTTCTTGTAGGGACCAGAAGGTAGATCTCTAACAAGGTTGTCTTTAGATAGCCTAGTAATGTTTTTCATATTAACATGACCTGGTCTTTTATGTCATAAGTCATTCTGGTTACTAATTATATTAAGTAAACAGATATCAGAATTGGCTGATAAAAATCAACTAAATATATATTGCCTTGTCTATTCCCAATTAAAACTATTTGTTTTTCTTTATTAGAGATAATACATGCAGATGAACTAAAATATACATGATAACCTTCATCACATAATTGACTTATGGAGATGAGGTTATGCTTCAGTCCTCTGGCATATGTCACTTTTTTGAATGTGACAGCTCCAATCTTCACTTCTCCAAAACCTTCTGACTAGCCACATTTGGAGTCACCAAAGATGACCTTTGGCCCCAGCTTGGACTTGTAGTTTGATAGAATGTCCTTACTGCCTGTCATATGTTTGGAGCAACCACTGTCCAAGTACTAGGTCTGATTCACACTTGGACAGATCTTCACCTGTAATGAAAAATAATTAAATGTTCTTGACCCAGGTTACCTTGGGTCCTTTGTTTTCCTCGTATGAAAAGCTGGAAATCACAGAATATTTTGGTTGGGATCTATATCCTAGAGGGTGATATCTCCTAGGTGGCATGACCCAATCAGCTAGTAGATTAAAAGCTTTCTTGGAGTTATTTAAGTTTATGTTATAATTAAAGTTTTGGTTAAGTCTTTCTGGGTTCGACGAATTTCTGTGAGTTTGTCGACCAGAGTTCGACGAACTGGGTTGAGATCATCGATCTCTGCCCAGAGAATGAATGTATTCATTTTTTGTGCCCCACTTTCATCGATCTCTGCTCGACGAACCATACAGAGTTCGTCGATCGCAGTTAGACGGATAATTATATCTATAGTTTGCGTTCAGCGTTCGTCGTGTGGGGTTCGACAAACTGGCTGCATTTTGTCTATCTAAGTTCGACGAATTCTGCTGAACCTTGTTTTTAATAGTTTTTGATTTTTGGTTTTCTGACCTATTAATTTGGGAATATTTTCTGTTGTTAGTTTATTGTTCACTTTTTCTTTCTTTTTAGCATAGACAAATTTGATGGGGGTAGTTAAAATATTTTTCCTGAGGATGGGGGGCAAACTTGATGAAGCACCCAAGCCTAGCTTGCCATTAAGTCTGGCATTAACAGTGCTTGTGATGTCCATCAACTTGAGGCTTCTTCCATTGAGAGTTTCCTCAAGTTGTTTAGCCTCACAAAGCTCAGTTTTTAGCAGTGTTATTTGTTCATTAACTAAACACAACCCATCATTTAACCTATTATTTTCAGAGTTAATATTTTCTAAATTTCCTAGTTTCTCCCTAAGAGTTTTAATCTCTTTTTCTGAGTTAATTAGGTCAATACACATTGTTTTAAATTCAACTTTAAAAGAATCTGAATTGTAATCAAAGGAAGACAATACCTTGTCAGCTTCAGAATCTGAAGCTTCTTCATTGTCTGAGTCCTCCTCTTCTGAATGGCTCCTGGAAGCATCAATTGTCATGAGGCGAACCTCCTTGGCCCTTGCTTCTTCCTCATCTTCACTGGAGTTGGAAGATGTTGATTCTTCTTCAGTCTCACTCCTGGTTTCAGCCACAAAACCTTTCTCCTTCTTCTTGTATTTGCTGGAAGAAGGTCTGTTGTTGTGCTTTCTCCTGGTATCCTTTTCTCTTCTCTTTTCTTTCTTCTAATTCTCTGGATACTCAGAGATGAAGTGCCCAGGCTTCCTGCATCCAAAACACACAACTTCTTTGGTTGGTGTCTTATCATATCTAGGTTTGTCATCCTGCCTTGATGACTTCCTCCTGAAATCCTTTCTTGCCATCTTATAGAATCTTTTAGCAAAGAGACTCATGAGTTCTTCATTTGTTGAAGGAGTCTCTGTCTCATCAGTAGCTTTGAAAGCAATGTTATGCTCTTTTCTTGCTGGAGGGGGTGTTCTTTGCTCAACTGTCTCCCTGGATTTAATCAGCTGTTCATAGGACTTTAGTTTGCCTAATAGAGATTTAGTGGATATCTCATTTAGGCTTCTGGCCTCCTTGATGGGCCAGATCCTTGAATCCCATGAGCTTGAGAAGCACATAAGGATCTTGTCATTTACTTCAGTCAAGGTGACTTCTTTATCTAAGGTCCTTAGCTCACTGATGATGGAGCTAAGCCTATTATACATCACTTCAACTATTTCTGTTTCATCCTTTTTGAAGTTTTCATATTATGTGATGAGGTTTGATCTTCCATCTTTCCTCTCATCTGCTGAGCCAGCAACCATTTGGTTGAGTGTATCCCAGATTGCTTTTGCAGAGGTGCACTCAACCACCTTCTAAAAGATGTCATCTGACATAGTCTGAGCCAATATGTTCATTGTCTTGGCATCAACAATCTTTACTTTCTTCTAGGCCTCAGTCCACTCAGGTGGTGGAACTGCAGTAGTGCTTGTAGATGTTGCAGAAGTTGAAGCTTGAGGGGGACCTGTCAAAAAAAAAGTTGTATATATCCTCATCAATAGAATTCATGTATAATTTAATTCTTGCCTTCCAGATGGCAAACCTGTTTAGGTTACAAACTGGAGGTCTGGTGCTTGCATAATCCTTGTTCTGTGTCATGGCTGTGTATATAAGTCTAAATGGAAATAAAAATAAAATTTAGATCTGACAAAGGATCTTTGGTTCAAGGGTTAGCTTGTACAACCAAAGGAACCTCCTCTGATACCAATTAAAAGTGAGCTGTTAGATCATGAATACTCTAGAGGGGGGTGAATAGAGTATTCAAAGCTTATAAAATTTTCTGGCTATTGAAGACAAGTCCTAGTGCTGTAAGAAATAGATTAAAAGATAAAACACAGCAATAACTAACTAACAATCACAGCCACAGCAAGAAACAAAAGAAAGGGCAACCAGACGACACAAGAAATTTATAGTGGTTCCCCAACCTGGGTACATCCATTCTTCTACCACCCTGGTAGGAATCCACTCAGGTTTTTGATCAGGTGCCTGACACCAATGAGCTTTTGATCAGGTGCTCAAAAACCAAATCTCAAGTCTTTTGGTCAGGTGACTTGTAACCAAGAATCACTTTTGAAGGGAGATGACAACCCTTTATACAGAGAGGGGTGAGAGGTGATGGTGTCTTCTCTGTCAACAATCAGAGAGAAGACAAGTGGATATGATATTAGCAAGTAGCTCCCCCTGAGATGTAGAATAGTTCAGGGAAATCTGGAGCTTTGCTGCAGGGTGATAGGCCTTCAGTCTTTAAGCCTTTATCAGAGAAATCTGCTGGAACTTCTTGATAGATGGAGTAGTTGTTGTCCTTTGAAGTTTCCTGGAGTGATGAAGAAAGATGACTCTTGATTTAGATTGATTGTTATTCTTCTTCAATAGTTAATCCTTCTCTGGCCTAGGGCTTCTTTTCTGTATCAGAAAGCTGTGAAAGAATGATGGAGCAGAGAGACTCTTGAAGACAGACTGACTGTTATTCTCTATGTATCTGTGTGTCTCTGTGTATGTTGTGTTCTTGTGTGTACTATGTACTGTATTCTTCAGGAAAAGAGAAAAATCTCTTTTTATATTTTCTGAAGGAATTTGTCTTTCAAAATTTGAATTCCTCTACAACAATCAATGCTGGCGGCCTAGAGAATAAACTGCATTAATTTATTTCCCCAACTATCCCTTGGAAAAATGGAAACCAATAATTCTGATAAAAGTCATGATCAATGCACCGTCCAACGATAATATTCAGAGAATATTTTATCATTAATCATTCAGAAATTATTGTCATAGAGTGAGGACAGAGAAAAGAAATACTAAGTCTGAAATCGTCGAACAGATAACAGAAATCGTCGAGCTGAGTACAAAGTTCGTCGAGCTGAGTTGATGTGTTCGTCGATTAGATAACTTCTGTTCATCGAGCTGAGTTGTTATGTTCATCGATCAGATAACTTCTATTTGTCGAGCTGAGTTCCAAGATCGTTGATCTGATAACAGAATTGTATGCTTCAGAAACTTTGCCTTTTCTGTGTCTGAAATTCGTCGAGCTAATAACTAGCTTCGTCGACTGGAGTTGATTTTGAACTTAGAAAACTTGAGAAGCTTTTGGTTGGAGTAAAGGATCCAGAAATCGTCGACCAGAGAACTAAGTTCGTCGACCTGAGTCTAGAGAACAACTAAACTTGGAATACTGAAGGTTGAGTCCAAAGATCGTCGACCTGAGAATTAAGTTCGTCGAGCTATCTTGAGGGTGTCGACACAAGTCCTGTGTGTCGACACAGTTGGCTTTAGGTGTCAATCTTGATTGTGTGGACACAAATCGTGTATGTCGACACAGCTGACTTCTGGTGTCGACATAATTGGTGTCGACAGTTATTCTGTGTGTCGACACAATTCCTTGGTGTGTCGACACAACCTTTCTGAAGTGTTGAAGTGTAGTGTCCAAAGTTCGTCGACCTGAGCACCAAGTTCGTCAAGCTCAACTCAGAGAATTTTTTCTGAGATCGTCGAGCTGAGCATGACAATCGTCGACCTGGGTTCGATGAACGTCGAACTCATTTAAATTGATCTCTGGAAAATCTCTAAGTCTTTGAGTCTCTGGCAGTCTGATGATGGCCGGTCCATGTGATGTTACTACTGAGGACTTGGCCTAGACTCTAGGACACAACCATGACCCTGGCTATACATTGTGGGTCATTTGATCCTAACTTAGTGAACCTAGCCCAAATCTTACTAGGGATCCAACATGCCCCGTAGCATCATGAGTGACTGGGATGGGCAAATCACGTCTAACGATTGGAGGTTGATACATCAGCTATTGGATACCAAACTGAAGTTTAGTACGGTCTTTCATCCGCAGACGGATGGTCAGACCGAGAGGGTGAACATGTTGATGGAGGACATGCTTCGCATGTGTGCCTTGAATTTCGAGAAAAGGTGGGAGGATCACATATATATGATTGAGTTTGCGTACAACAATAGCTACCAGGCGAGTATTCAAATGGCGCCCATTGAGGCCCTTAATGATAAGAAATGTCGTACACAGTTGTCATGGTTGGAGACTGGCGAGTCCAAATTGTACAAGAAAAAGGACATCAAATATGCGACTTCGATTGTGCGTATAATCCGGGAGCGATTGCTGATTGCACAAGATAGACAAGCTAAGTACTAAGACGTCAAGCACAGGAACGTCGAATTCGCCGTGGGCAATTGGGCATACTTGAAGATCAAATCGTTCAAGTGTGTATCGAGGATTCATTGGCTGAAAATGCTAAGCCCAAGATACCTTGGGCCGTTTGAGGTGTTGGAGTGCGTTGGTGAAGCGGCTTACCGGTTGAAGCTTTCAATGGAACTGAGTGGTCTACATGACGTATTCCACATATCAGTGTTACGAAAGGCGGTGCGAGAGCCTATGCTTGTGATCGCTGCATATCAAGTACCGGTGGATGGTGGGTTGACAACGAAGATCAAACCCATTTGCATTAAAGATGTGGATGTCAAGCAACTTTGTAATAAAGAGATCATGATGGTCAAGGTCTGGTAGGACAATTGTGGCCCAGAGGAGCTTTCATGGGAGTGGGAGCAAACCATGAAGTCGGAGTTCCCTGAGTTATTTGATTGAGGAACACAGTTAATGTTGATTTAATCCTTTTGTTTTACTGCATGATTTAATTTCTGGACGAAATTCTTTAAGTGGGGGAAATTTGTAATGCCCCAATTTTCTTAAGGCAGGACATGGTGTTCTGGAGGCTATCTCCCGACGGTAGCTAGGTACCGCTAGACGGTATCTCCATTGTTAGCGTCGACAGCGCTAAGAGCGTTGAGTGAGGTGAGGTGACTCAACGCCTAGTCTATCGCGCGACGGTAGGTTTCTAGCGCACGGTGTTTACCATTTTAGTGTCCAAGTTCTCCGGAAGTTAATGCCCAGCGGTAGGGTTACCGCGGGTGATAGCTTGGCAATTTATTTGTCAAAGCTCTTGGGTTACTACCGTGCTAGCATCCTAACACTCGGCGTTAGCGAATCTGTAACGGCATGGCCATGTGTCGGCCAGTGATTTGAGGGCTTGGGTGGTTGCGCTCGTAACGAGTCTTTGAATATCGATACCATGCGGCGGTAGTTAGTTACCGCGCGGCGATAGCTTGGTTTATAGCCCTAGTTTGGCTGTTTCTCTTCATCTTCTTTTGGAGAGGAGTTTTTGGCCTGGATTTCTAGAGGAGGAGCAACATCGCCGGGAAGGAGGGTTCTCACTACCATTAGAGATTCGGAGTCCGGATTCACAAAGCAAGTTCGGATCTACGGATACAAGACCAGAGCGATCATTTTCAACCGTCTAGATTTCTCCCATGGCGTCAAAGAGGACTACAAGGGTAACTATTCTCTTCCTTGGACATGTGAAGTCCTTTCTTTTGGCATTAGAGGGTAGACACTCCACGAACATGTGGATGTGGTTCTCCCGACGGGAAGGTATGTGTATCCCCATTAGTTTGCATTTAGAACCGGAATCGAAGTACAGAATAAGCATGTTGTGTGAAGCCCATCCAGATGGTGTTGAATTCTGTGAAGTGAAAGTGGGTGAATGGAAGGCTTGGGAAACCTATCCGTGCGGACTACGCGGACTGGGTTGGCGGACTGCTAGGTCGGCAGGGATGTTGCAGGCGGTTTGCTCTGTGGCGGCCTGGGCGGTCTGTTCGCGCGGACTACGCGGACAGCAGCGCGGTCTGACATGCCAGTGTATGCTCAGCAGGCGGTTGACTCCAGGAAGTACCGGGCGGATAGGAATGTTATCCGCGGAGTCCGGCATGAAGCGGACTGAAGAACTGGAGCTCGGCAGACCGGTTTGGCAGTTGCCTTGGTCTTGCTCTAGTGAAGCGGCAAGTGGAAGCCGCGGAGACCGCCGGTCAGCGCGGACAGAAATTGGAGGTCGCCCGGTATGGCGGGCTAGATCCAGTGTCCGCCAGTAAGTGCGGACTGGCCCTTGCGGCCAGTGGACTGGACTTGGTGTGA
The DNA here is from genome assembly GCA_039583875.1 of Platanthera guangdongensis. Taxonomy (NCBI): domain Eukaryota; kingdom Viridiplantae; phylum Streptophyta; class Magnoliopsida; order Asparagales; family Orchidaceae; genus Platanthera; species Platanthera guangdongensis. The sequence goes on from CM077167.1 coordinate 154,657,971, forward strand.
TCTGAACCAAGTCCAGGTTGGCTCAGTCCGGGGAGATCGCGCAGTGGAGCGCGGGCTGGTTTCTCAGTCCGCCAAGCGTAGTAGAAGTGATGTTGCCTTGTTTGCTAGCTTGGGGAAATGCGGACTGGAGAATTGCTTGTGCAGGAGCGTGCAGACTGGTGCCAGAGTCCGCTGAGTCCGGTTTAGCCTTGTAACGAGGTTATGGACTCAGGAGTTGCGGACTGGAGTCTGCTGTTAGCGGACTGGATTGGCGTGTCCGCTAAGTCCGGAGGTGCCTTGGCAATGAGGCAATGGACTTGGGATATGCAGACGGAAGCCGGGTGTCCGCTGAGTCCGGCAGGTGCCTTGATGGCGAGGCTGCGGGCTCGGGTTTTGCGGGCTGATGCCTTGTCCGCAGAATGGCGGACACGGCTGTTGTGGAGTCCGGCTGTGGTGGTCCTGGCTTGGTTTCTGGCGGCAAGGCGGGCTGGATATTGGAGTCCGGCCTTGGAGAAGCTGGGGCGGACTGGCTATCTGCACAGGAGCGGCGAACTGGAATGTGTGTCTGCGGGCTGGCGGACACACTTGTTCTAGCTGCGGGATGTGGCGGTGATCCTATCGGCTAGGGCGGTGACCATACTCATCGTCGTGCCTATAAATAGGACCCATGTCACATCAGGAAAAGGAAGAACCTAGACCGAAGTAAGTGAACAGTAATTGAGCTCGCGTAAGTTGCTGCGGTCTGGACTTTGGTGTCCGCGCGGATTGAGAGTTGACCCGGTTGTGTTGTGCAGGTTGTGCGGATAGCGCTGGAAAGCCAGGACTTGGCTCTGATTGCGGTCAGGGACAGTGCGGACTCTGCGGTTAAGCAACAGGCGGTAAACAGCAGGTCGCGGATAGCGACCAGGCGGTCTTCTCTTTGGCGACTTGGTTCGGGGTTCAGGAAGTCGCCTGCTTCAGGCAGACTGTTCCATTCGGTGACGCAGCTTGTCTGGTCTGGCGGCGTGCAGATCGGCGGTGAAGAGCTAAGCATTGGAATAAGGGTGAGTCCGCGCGGCTTGGGTTGCGGTCTGGTGACCTGGCGGACTGAGCGGACTTTACAGCAGTAGGTCGGCGGCTTGTTGATTGAGTCCGCGCGGCTTGTTTTTTGTTCTTGTCTTTGTAACTGTCTCTGCTCTCCCGGTGTTGGTTTTTGGTGAAGCATGTCTCGCCATGTATGTCTCGCCTTGTAAAGAAGTTTGCTCTTGATCAATAAAGAAGCTTGTGCTGCATGTGTTGCTGGTTGTTACTGCTTTGTTGAGATAACCCCTGCTAACTCCACGATCCGGGAAAACTTTCAACATTATAAGTGGGCGTATTCTCCTTCGATTTGTTGAGTTTTCAACAGGGTATCCAAGGGGGCGTCTGCGGTTTGTTGAATTTTAACAGATGGGTTGGTCTGGTTTGGTGATGTTTGTATGTTTGTATGTCACAGAAGACTCCGTGGTAATCGCGTAGATTTCAGAGTTGCGGTGTGTGCAGATGACTGCGTTGAGAGTACTAGGGGTAGTCTCCAGGAAAACACCCGTTTGGGGGGGAAGAACCGATAGTCTGTCCCCCTACCGCGTGACGGTAGTTCTACCACCGACGGTAGCTCCCATTGAGCATTGTGTTGTACTATTGAGAAGCCTATCTCATGGAGACCCATAGGCCAATGTTTTGAGGCTTGTCTCTCTCAGAGACCTGGGGGCCAATATTGTAGGCGTGAGCTTAAATTGCTCAGTTTTGGTATCCATGAGTGCTAGCCTAGGATCCTTACATAGTTATGGCTCATACGAAAAAGGGAGAGGGGATGCTGACCAGCATCAGGCCTGCGAGCTGGACGATTTGAGCATGGTATATGGCTGAACTGTACCCTCCCATATGTCAGTCGACTTGGAGTGGTCAATGTGTAAAACGCATGACTTGTCAAAGCACTAGGGGTTGTCTCTAGCCTTGGCCCTTGTGAGACTGAAAGCTCAAGCGTTATTTGTCGTCTCAGAGAACGGTGGTAAAACCATACAGGTCCTGCGCACCAAGAATGTGCCCTAAGGGCACAGGGCGTTGGGCGTTTGCGCCAACGTTTGTGGCGAATGGTGCTTAAGTTGCACGTTCCTATTGTTATGTTGTGTTTATACTAATGCATGCAGAGAAGGAGCACCACCACCCCTGGTGAGGGGTGAGGTCGTTATAATTTAGTCAGCTAATGCTGACCGTTGCTATTATTTGCCACCGTGTGGTGGAATGTTGTGTGCAGGTGCTGCTGAGCAAAGCAAGAAGTAGCGGGTTGGAGCCCAGAAATGTTGTGCTGGATCTTGAAGGGCAAAACGAATACTTGTGTTATTTTATCGTTCATGTGTGGCCGGCCTGCATGCCAAAGTATGTAACACATTTTAATTCAAGTTGAACAATGTACGACCTTAAGACCAAGACCTTATTTGTGTATTTGTTTTGCATTCCTAGTTGTGGTACTGGACATTCCTGCAGTTGTTGGGTTCTGTTTACAACCTTTAAATTACTTTCGCTAGAATGCACTCTGTGTTAGGATGCAAAATATTGGATGATGGTTTCAATTTATTAACTGCTTGGTCTGTCCGTAGTATATGGTGTCGGGCCCCGACCGTATCTTTTGTTATATTTTATGTGACTGATGGTGGTGTTAGATCCTTGGGTGGTGTGAGTGCTTCTTCTTGCCATAGTCATGAATATCGTTGTGCTGAGGCTACTGTCTTCTGGATCTTCAAAGATTTGGGGAACTGTTTACCACATATGGCGCCAAACTGTTGCGGCTCACTCGATGCTCCTATAGACTAGTCTAGATTGCACTGTTTTAACCCGAGAGCGGCCGAGCGCACAATCAGTGAATCAATCGCAAAGAAATGAGACAGCTGGCAAGAAGGTATCTTTAACACGGAAAATCCTAGAAGGGGTGAAAAAACACTGGGTCGGGACTGTGTCGACCAAACTTTCATTATTAGGTTGTTATTGTGCAAAGATTTTTCAGAAAGGCGGGCGAGACAAGCCGCTCCTCAATACAACTTGTGAGGAGTGAACGAGAGATGCGTTCGAGGGGTGACAGACCACCGCTCACGAAGTCGGGTATTATTCTTTGCCACGTTATGAGCACCGCACTCTGGAGACTGGGTGGTCTTCTTCTTGTGCTCGGAAGCTAGAGAAGCGTGTTTTGCACTTCTTTACTTGTGCGGCTTCATTCTTGGTGTTTGTAGTGGAGTCGGGAGCAGGGAGAGCTTGAGGCTAACTGGAGGGTGTTGAATGCTGAGAGTGATGTACATGGATTGCTTGTGTGGTGGCAGACGCGCACATGGAGTGGAGAATTCGTAGGAGCATGAGAAGACGAGTGAAGATCTTTGTGGAGCGAATGAGATTCCTGCTGGAGCTCTCAGGCGCGTAGGAGGAGAAGCGGGTGGAGGAAAAGATGGAAATGGGTGAGAGATGATTCCTATTTATTGGCCCCAATGGTGGTTACAGTGGTTACGCGGCTATCCGCAGACCGTAACCAACATAATTACTATTCACAGACTGATTTTATATAGTTTAATTATGCGTGTATTTTTAATATTACTACGTGCACACAAATACAGATATTCCCACCCCCATATTGGGAGTTATGCTGGTGGTTACTCATACATTGGTTGGTGGAGATCGCAAGGGGATGATCGGACAGCAGAGGATTGACCGACCGCGTCTCGTGGCCATGGGCGCGTGGCCGAGAGATGCAACTGTGATCGGCCGGGAGGCCGACCGTGGGCCTCGCGGCCGCGGGCGCACGGTCGTGCGGCGCTGTTGCAGTCGGCCGCGGGCGCGCGACCGCATTTGTGCAGCCTTGAAGCGCAGCGACGCACGACAGAGAGGCCAGCCACAGGCTCTCGCAACAACATACGTGCGGCCACGGGCTCTCGTGGCCGTATACGTGGGGCCACGTGGAACGGTGGCGGTCGGTCGAGCAGCCGGCCGCGGGCAGTTGGAACGATGGCGGTTGGGCGCTCAGATCGTGTGCGGATCCGCACATGGATAGTGCAGGATGATCATGTGCGTGGTGCTTTTGACGGTTTTTTCCATAACCCCTCACTAAAATAGTGGGGGACATGAGAATTCTGACTATTTGCAACTCGAAATTCTTATAAATTGAGAGAACCTCAAATAACCGTCAAATGCAATTTAGATATTTTATGAGTAATAATGACAAAAAAATTTATCTTTTAAAATTCTAGAAAATAAGTCAAGCATTTATCCCAATTTGACTTTAATGACCTGAGATATACTGACTATCAAAGCTAATACATTAACTTCCGAATTTGCATTTTTATTGGGTGGTAAGATATTGAATGAGCATAGAAGCCGACCAAATAAAAGTTCTTTGAAAATTTGTTTATGCTACACGGATTATTTGGACACAATCAAGAGAACGCGGCACATTTCTTCTATTAAACATAACTCGCCCGAAGTTTAAAAAGAACTAAGTACCTTAAATTTGAACTACGAAGATTGATATTTAAACTCTAGTATCATTATTTTTTTTTTGTAAATGTTGATGGAAACATTTGAAATTTTCATTGTTGCTAATTTTTAATTTAAATTTTTTTATGAAAATTTATAATGTTGTAAACTGTAATTTTATTTTTGAAAATTGTAATATTATAATTTAATAAAATAATATATTATAAAATTGGAAAATAAAAGGATAATAAAAAAAGAATAATATTTTGTATTTATATTACAAATTTAAGAATAAATAAATTTTATATATTAATATTAACTAATTAAAAAAAAGGAAGATGTTATTAGCAAACTCACTTTCGTTACTAGCAAATCATAAAAAAATAGATTCAGTCATTTTTTGCATTTTTTCTCTTCGTCAAAAATATTACTAGCAACCCAATTTTATTTTTGGACATTTTTTGTATTTTTGAATTTTGAGCTGATAATGTTTCTTATTTGAAAACGTGATCAACATAAAAATTGTAGATCTCGACAAGATCTACAACTTTCATGTTGATCATTTTTTGATTTGAAGCCGTTTAGCTCTCCAATTTGGGAACGAAAAAGACACAAAACGAGTCGTCCGTACAGATTTTCGGCGTGATTTTTTTCGGGGCCCAAATTGGGGGTCTAAACTGCTTCAAATCAAAAAGTGTTCAACATAAAAGTTGTAGATCCTGTCGAGATCTATAATTTTCATGTTGAACACTTTTTAATTTGAATCAGTTTAAGCTCCTGATTTAGTCCCCGAAAAAGGTCACGCCGATCCTGGGCCTCCGTACATATGTTCGGCGTGACTTTTTTCAGGGGTCAAATCGGAGCTCTAAATTGTTTCAAATCAAAAAGTATTCCCCATGAAAGTTGTAGATCTCGTCGAGATCTACAACTTTCATGTTGAACACTTCTCATGAAATTGTACGTATAAGACGCAGTTCAAAAAGACGCATATATTATTATATACACTTAAACTCGTATATACAGCTCACCCATATAGGAATTAGAAATCAAATATATTTCTAAATCAGACGATATTTTGTTTAGAGATTTTGGTGTAGATGATAATATTTTGTTGAAAAAAGAGTTTTGGTCATACTAAATAAAATTTTGCGGCATTTTGAATCATTTCTAATGCTATCATAAATGGTTAAATGAATACATTTGAAATCATTTGTAATGTCATTATATGCAGTGAGTTATTTTGAAAGAATGAATATTTTAAACAAAATTTGATTTTTTTTTTTTAAATTCATGTTGGTTTGTCAGTAACAAAATGGTTTTCAAATACCATTTTTGAAAACTGAGGATTTGCTAATAGTAATGATTTGCCAGAAATCAAATTGGATTTGCCAGTAAAAGCACCCTAATAAAATTCTAGGCCTAGCTGGGCCTGGAAGAATCGATGCGCTCTCTTTTGGAAGGATGGCTCCCGAGGGAGTAGGATCCTCACGGTCCAGATTTATTTCTGGCTGATTCGACGCGTTCACTAGTCCCATCCTTTTATAATTTTCTTTTATTCAAAAAATTATCATCATTAGATCAAGTGAGAATACATCAACACCATGACATGAACCACCATTTGAGGCCCCAAATGGAGATAATCTTGATCCCCACCTAAGGCCGGCAAAAGTCATGCCCGAGCCCTCCTAATGAAAAGCCCAAGCCTTTTAGGGCCGGGCCTGCCCTACCTGGCCTTTTGAATACTATAAATGGGATAAATTATATCAATTGAAAAAATTAATGTTGGCCTTTAAAAGAAATATCCTCTGCCTTGGGCAAAATTTAGCCCCAAGAATCCAAGCAAACTTTAATACAAGCTATTCTTCTCCATTGCCAATTCACCAATTCTTCCTTTCCCTGTTATTGTAGTGTAGGAAACTTCAAACTGCTGGAGTAGAATGCCTTGCTCCTTTGCTTGCTTAACCCCCCCCCCCCCCCCCCCCCCCCCCCCCCCATTTAATCATCATGAACATGCTTCTATAATCAGTTCTTGGAGCAGAACAGCTCAAAAAAACAGATGGGCTTCCTCAAGACAATTGCTCGAAGCAGCGATGCGCTCATTGGGTATGTTTCTTAAATCATACCGCTCAGTCACTACAACAAATTAGATCTATGGCGGCGCTTTGTAAAATGCCGTTGTTTGTTTTTGGTAAAGCATCGCGAAAGTCTTAAGAAAAATGTTGTTGTAGACCTGTTTTATTGTAAAGAGAAGAGAGTTATTTTTCTTGTATTCTTTCATGAATCTGAGGACTGTTGCTGATAAATTCATCTTCTATGTGCTTTGGACAGCCCCGGGGTGACGCTTCTTTACCCTCTGTAAGTATCAGATACCTCCAATGTTTTCATTAATCTGAGTATAGGGGTTCATTTGGCGTGACTTTTTTGCCCTATCTCGACGGGAAAAAATAGTCGTCATCAATTTATATGTTTGGCATGACAATGATTGTTAAAATAATTATGATGTGTGCTTAATTATGAATGTGGTTATTAGGAGCGGAGTTATTCACGGGCATAATCGGGCACGTGCCCGGGTTCAATTTTCGGGAGAGAAAATACTGTTTTTGTTTGCCCATACAAACTAACAAACTTCAAGAGTTGATTTCTCCTTAACCGTTCCACGAAATTCAAATTCAAAAACGTTGTTCGTATAAAGAAGATTAGATAGGAGTACCAATTTCATCAAATTGATGTTTTATAGCAAATTGTTAGAAAACATGGAAATTAGTCCAACATTTCCTAAAGTTTTGTCCTGACCAACAATAATTTTTGGTGACATTTTAAGAAACCTTGTCTAATTTTATAATAAGTTTTATCACATTTGTCATCTAAACTAACGCTCTGTTTGGCATGAACAGACTTCATGAGAAATTCAAATTTCTCATGAACATTAGGGTTATATTGTCATTCGTTAACGTCCACTTAAGAAACTTCATCCATTTTTATGTTCAAACATATGATGTTTGTTTGATGATCCTTAACGAATGACGGTTTTACACATGCGCTTATGGCCACCGCCACCAAGCCAAACGAAACCTTGGAGAGTGATGCGATGAAACGCAAATCCTTGCAAGATCATAATGGAAAGGGAAAAAAATCTAAATACACAGAGTTCGATCATAGAAGGACACTCAACTAGTGAAAGAGACATTTACATATACATACATACATAGATACGTAGACAGACTATATTGTTTTTGGTGTTGTGTATGATTCTTTGTATTTTTTCCATTTTTAAATTTTTCAAAAAATTATTATCATTTTCTTTTTAAATTTTTACTTAGTGCTTGGGCTGTGCATGTGTGCTCCGATTCATCGTTGTATTCATGTTGGCCAAACGGCTCCTATAAAGGGCTTCTGTAAAACATCAATTGTATATTTTAATGAATTTGAAGGGATGATGATTATTAGGCAGGGGGCGGATCCAGAGAGGGGTCCCAGGGACACTGACCTCCTCATTATTTTTCAAAATGATTAGTGTATTTGGATTTCTCTCGTCGAGGCAATGAATTTTGACTACTTATACGTCAAAAACGGTGGCCAGATGAGGGAGAAACCGTTCTGATAAGATGAAAACGTTTAATTTTTTTAAGAAAGTTGATGTCTGACCCCTATGTTAAAAATTTTAGAACCCAATAACGCATTCAAAAAAAAAACATTTATGAAGCCTTATTATTAATTTGTGCACTCTTTTTATTAATTTTTTGGATCTGCCACTGAATATTAGGTATGCATCCATGCGTGCTATTGAGAGTCCTTCTCCTCTTGATGACCAGCAATGGCTCACATACTGGGTGTTGTATTCACTAATCACCCTTTTTGAGCTTTCCTGCTATCAAATTCTGGCCTGGTAATATCTGTTCATAAATATATGTTTACATCACCTGCAGTTGTTGGCTGAGTTGTTTTAATCATGAATTAATTAATAGGTTTCCTCTATGGCCCTACATAAAGCTTATGTTCTGTCTGTGGCTGGTGCTGCCAATATTTAATGGAGCTGCTTATGTCTATGAGAATTATGTGAGGAAATATGTGAGGATTGGAAGTAGTCATGTGAGCCCGGGCGGCTACAGCCTAGAGCAGCGCAAGGCGATGCAGATGCTGAGCCTCGATGCCAGGAAGGCGGTCGAGCGCTTTATCGAGCGGCATGGGGCGGACGCCTTCGAAAGAGTCATTGATGCGGTAAGATCAAGAAATCAAGAAGATTTGAATGTTCCTATGATGCGAAAACTATCCCATAGGCGCAGCCAATTTAATACAGAGTATACAAGCTCATAAATCTGAACAAATCTCTGCATTTATAAATAATATAACTACAATACAAAATCTGAAGAAATATACTGACGTCCATTACAGAATACACCGCGGAGGAGCCCGACTCGCTCGATCCGCGGGAGAGAATAATCTGTACTGCAATCCGCTAGCACAATGAACACACAAGGTTCACCGAGAACCTTCGTCGTCCGATGACGACCAAACCACCTGCCACTACCAAAAAAGCACCATCGAGGACAACTACACGCGTGCACGTCATCGACACCAAGACGCACCACCAGAGAGAAATACCATCAAGGACACTGCACTCCCGCATGTCTTCGTTGCCACACCCGTACCACCGAAGAGAAATTCCGTCAAGGCTACTGCACCACCGCAAGCCTTCGTCGTCATGCCCGCACCGCATCATCTCCTCCAAGACTGATGGAGAACCTCTCCTCCAAGACCGGCAGCTATTTCCTCCAGAGTAGGTGGATACGACAAGAGTCCCAAACAAGAGAACTGATCAGCCTCCATCGCACGGCGTTGCACCAACGACAACCATCAGCGGCATCCTACAAGGGTCTACCACACCTTGCGGCACCAAGAGTGAAATGGCGGCGGAGATTATAGCGGCTCCTCCCTCCAATGCTAACATGGGCGGCAACTCTTCTCCTCCAAGGTGGCTATATATATATTCCCCACATGAACAGGATACAGGATATATATCGCAGACAATTTGTAAACCTCCACGTAAACAAGGGATCCCCAATATATATTTTTATGTATATCAATGGCGGTGGTTTAAGATTTTGCTAGAGAGAGGAGGAAGATCTCTCTCTCTCTCTCTAAAAAGAAAGCTGATGAGGATTCTCTTTTTTTTTTCTTGTCATGTATGGCGTTTCCAAGAAAAGAAAACGGGCTCGGATTGGATTTAGATCCGAACCAAACTCAGTAATCACCACCTTGATTTGGGATCCGGATCCACCACCTACACGAAGCACTTACTGCATACAATAACTACTGCACCGAGCAATTTTGCACGTAGCACCACCTCTATCTGAGGCATGTATCAGCCGACTTGCTCCAGTCAACTCATCTCTGTTCTGCCTCAATACGTGATCGTCGTCGCAAACTGATCGTAGAAATCGACTCACAAAACAGAAGCCCTAGAATGACGATCCAATGTACTGCCACGACAATCCACCATGTCAGCCGCAAAAATCATAGGTACACCACCACACGTAGTTGTTCCCATCAGCCGGTCAGACTACCGTGCTACACACCTATCCTGAGCATGGTACGTCCTCACTCTACCACCAAGACTCCACCTCGGGCCACCCAACTGTAGTCACTTGAATCCAATCCGCCCAGTGATGTCAAACATCTAGCTGTCAGAGTCACACAAACTTTCACTGATGGTGAGGACCTCATCACTCAACACCCTGACCCAGCTGTCACCCTGTCCGCACCCTAGCCTCGAGGCTTTTTTGCACTCTACAAACTCACTCTCATGTGTGACTACACTGTCTCAGGTGGTAAAATATCATACCATCCTTCGGCCCGGATCGAGATAGTGCTCCATTCAATCCCTTGCCAAACTGCCTCACCTTACTTATTTACTGCAGCCAAGATGTGATCGCCCCCGGGAGTAGGGCCCACTAACATCTATTTAGATAGCACCGTGATCGTGACTTCCACAAGCTCCACCGTATTCTTCTTGTACAAGAGCATCGTCACTAAGGTCGGGTAAAAAAATATGTGAGCTAGATACAAAGTGTAATCGGGTATTCACATCTTCCTTCGTCTCTGAACCAGCTGCTTCTAACCAACACAGAAATTGTCTTAATACGTCTTGTGTTCTCATAGATAATCACCTCATTGTAACATATCTGCGGTTATCATGACCATCTCATGCAGTGCCGCCTATCATTTGTCAAACCCGCCACTGTCGCACTTTGTCAAAAAAATGCTGCCCAGATTCACGTTCTTCCTTGTCATAGTTGTCCTACGACATGGCCAGGAGACCTAATTAATTCGAAAGTCAGATTTGAAAAGTTGGGGAGCGGACCTAGTCGTCACCTACCGTAGTTAAATCATTCATCAAATGCAATCAGTCGCCTATATAATCTCTCTTTGATACCACTTGTTGGGATATAATACAAAAATTATATCCTGGGTGCAACCAAATAACACAGGATATACAAGAACTGAAATCTGAATAAAAAACTTTGCATACATAAATAATATATCTGCAATACAAAATATGAAGAAATGTACCGACGTTCGTTACAGAATACACCACAAAGGAGCTAGACTCGCTCGATCTGCGAGAGAGAATAATCTAGATTGTAATCTGCTAGCACAACGGACGCACAACATTCACCGAGAACCTACCTCGTCCGATGACGACCAAACCACTCGCCGCCACCGCAGAAGCACCGTCGAGGCCAACTACACTCATGCACATCATCGACACCAAGCCGCAACACCGGTGAGAAATACCATCAAGGTCACTGCACTCTCGCATGCCTCGCCGCCTTGCCCAGACCGCCGGAGAGAAACTTCGTCAAGGCCACTGCACCACCGCAAGTCTTCGCCTTCACGCCCGCACCGCATCATCTCCTCCAAGACCGGTAGATCTCCTCCCTCCAAGACCGGCAACTATTTCCTTCAAAGCCGGTGGATACATCGAGAGTCCCACGCGAGAGAACTGCTCCGCCTCCATCGCACGGTGTTGTACCAACGACAACCGCTGGCGGCATCCTACAAGGGTTTCCTACCCCTTGCGGCACCATGAGTGTCACAACCTGTATTTTTCTCAATATTAAAATACTAACAGAGCGAGAGAAAATACGCGATCGTGATGTCATGCCGTGTAGGAGACAACTGCAGGCATTCAGGCAACTCTGTCCTTTCATTTATTTTTATAAAAGGCTTATGAGTTATGTTTTAAAACATAGTTATATTATTAGGTTTGCTGATCGTGTCCCTCGGTCAGGTGGATCAACTAGTCCATGAGTGAGAAAGTATATGTTTATACATCGGAAAATTATTAAGTTTGATTCATTTGTTATCCTAAGTGAGAATGAAGACTCAGTATATAATGCAATGAAAATTTGACTTCTAGATTTACTATAAGTAGGAAAACAGTTTTGTAGCTTTTAAGATATCAGTTTATCAGTTCAAAATCATGTTATGGAACTATGCTAAAATACAGTTTTATTTTATAATTAAAATACCTAACATGCATCCTAACATAAATCATTCCCAGAGAGCAAGTATAAAACTAACAGCAAGTAACAGCAGTACAACTAACAAGTAGTCTAACACAAGAACTAACAATATGTGCGTCAACAAACTGACATGAACCCATAGGAAAACAGTCTAGTATGAAACGAAGAGACATCTACCTCTCTAGACTGAGATGAAAGGCAAGCGACAGCAACTAGCCGCAACCCTGAAATCAAGAACTCCCCCAGCTAAACCTGCTACTGCTCTGAACCTGAGATATTCAAAAGAATAACACATCAGAAGCAAGTTACAAGTGGTATAAAAAGAAGTAAACAGAACCTGAAAAACCTCCAAGTATGTTGTAAACAACAGTCAAACTAGTAACAAAACTCGGTACGAAACAACAGAAACAAAACAAAGGTCTAGCTATACAGTAAAAACTTAACTACAAAAGTCCGAACGGAAACATAGTACCAAGAGTCATAAAGTAGAACATTTATTATTATTATTATTATATATATATCTCTTCATTAACCAGATTAAACGAGACTAATCAGCTCGAGAAGGGCATCAAAAACACCGGGCAAGTCTGGGTGTATGATCCACAACCAATAAGATGTATTGTGCCGGGGAAAAAGGTCCACAACGTGCACAGACTCAACAACTAAGGCACTGTGCCGGGGAAAAGGTCCACAACGCGCACAGACCCAACAAGCAAGCACTGTGCCGAGGGAGAACCCCCAACGCACACAGACAAATACATTTTATATATGTTTATATGAATCATATTACAGCTTCTTAATTAAACAGTCGATAGAAGACTTAAACCCAAATCTTGACACGCGGTCGATACGACGACGCAATTAGTCCGACAAGAATCCAAGGCTTTCGCAACGATGATGTCTAGGGACAAACGGTATAGACAAATCACTCGACGAAATTTGACATACTCGACCAATTTTAAAGGTCACTTGACGAATTGGATAGATGTAGCGCAATGCACGGCGTCCGACGAATTTACTAAAACGACTCGATAGATTTGGTCATACATGACAAAAAAAAGAATTAACAAACTAGATAGATAATTAACCTAACAATTTCTACTAGTAAGCTACAATCAGAGTTGAGAACGGGAAAAGAAGAAAACGAACGAAACACCACTTGCCTCGATTTCCTCCGGAATCGCCCTCTGAAATACTTCACGTCGTAGATCGGTCAAAAAGAAGGCACAACGAAGCGAAATCTACAGAAAATCGGTCAAACGGCGGTTAGGGCCGAAAAACCTCGCGCAAAAAAGTCCCTGAAACGGAAAATACGTACCACACGTGCGTAGCTCTCGTCGAGAGCTTTCCGGATTTACGCTCCGTTGAAGATTTCGTCCACCGAGGCTCCCGGAATCGCTACTGGAAGTTCACGAACAAGAAGAAGTCGCTGCACTCGCCGCTCTGGTTTCGGTCGGTCTTTTGGGCGAAGATGAATAGGTTTCTTCTTATATATATATATATATATATATATATATATATATATATATATATATATATATATATATATATATATATATATATATATATATATATATATGTATATATACGTATAATAATATAATAATACTAATTATAATAAGTTAGAAATGAGGGAGAGGATTTCGCGAGTTAGCGGAGGATTTCGCGATAAGGGAAGGGTTTTTCGAATAATGAACAGTATTTTCTTCTGAGAAATGAACAGTGATTTTGCGAGACGGAGGAATGATTTCGCGAAAATGCAGAGTGATTTCGCGAAAAGACAATGAATGAACAATATTTTTTTCGAATAATAAACAGCTTTTTTTGAATAATAGTATGGACAGTGGAATTTTGTCCTGATGAATAGTGGAATTTGCAAATCTACTTGATTAAACTTTAGGATGAACAGTAAATTCTATTTTTGAATACTGTTTTAATATAATAATGATAATAATAATGATAATACATTATAAATATTATATCGTTACGGAGGATCATACGCTCGCTGAATCCTACGAAATTCGCGCCATAGGCGAATACCGACGCTACGAACCCAGCGGCGAAGACAAAACCAAAATCCGACGCGCCGTTCTCAAAATATTAATTTCTAAAGTTTACGGCGAACGTTAAATATACAAAACTTTGGAAATTCGTCGAGTCTCCAATGTTGAAACCAGAAACCTGGTCTCTGTGGAGTTCGGGGTCCCTTGAAAGGGGTGACCTCACACCTACTACACTCGAGAGAACGTCACGGACCAAAGGATCAAGAAGCTAGGAATAGACCCTCGGCTCTAGCGCGGAGGTCCCACCTCACACCCGGAAGGCTACCTGAGCGCTTCCCCTCCCTAGCCAATGCTCGAGCTAGGGTGCCTTGGAGGAGCTCTCTCAACTCTACCAAGAAGAAGTCAAGGGAGGAGCAAGCAAGAAGAAGAAGATCAAGTCCCCTCTCTAAGGCACCCAAGGGGGTCTATTTATAGTTTTCCAAAACCCCTTGGACCAAAATGACCGAGATACCCTCACGTCCAAAAAGCCTTGGGCCAATAGAAAACAGCCACGCCGGGGGGTAAAGGGGGAATTTCCCCCGAGGGCAAGAAGGTAAAACTGCAGGGGGGGCAAGGGCGAGACCGCGGCCTCCGACCGGTCTCGCCCCTCCAGGCCGCCAAGCGAGAAGAGGCGGGGGCGAGACCCTGGCCCCCGGCCGGTCTCGCCCCGCTAGGCCGCCGAGCAAGAAGAGGCGGGGACGAGACCCTGGCCCCCGGCCGGTCTCACCCCGCTAGGCCGCCGAGCAAGAAGAGGCGGGGGCGAGACCCTGGCCCCCGGCCGGTCTCGCCCCGCTAGGCCGCCGAGCAAGAAGAGGCGGGGGCGAGACCCTGGCCCCCGGCCGGTCTCGCCCCGCTAGGCCGCCGAGCAAGAAGAGGCGGGGGCGAGACCCTGGCCCCCGGCCGGTCTCGCCCCGCTAGGCCGCCGAGCAAGAAGAGGCGGGGGCGAGACCCTGGCCCCCGGCCGGTCTCGCCCCGCTAGGCCGCCGAGCAAGAAGAGGCGGGGGCGAGACCCTGGCCCCCGGCCGGTCTCGCCCCGCTAGGCCGTCAAGAGTTGGGGCGGCCTGCGGCCTGAGGCGGCTTGCGGCCTGGCGGCCTGGGCGTCATGCGGCCTGGCGGCCTGGCGGCCTAGGCGGCCTGGGCGGCCTGGGCGGCCTGAGGCGGCTTGCGGCCTGGCGGCCTGAGGCGGCTTGCCAAGAGCGCCTTGGGGGGAGAAATATTTTCTCCCCCTACTAGTATGTTTTGCAAGTTCACCAAAAATTGGCCCCTAGGAGTGCAAAACTCCCAAAAAGCTTAAAAACTTGCTTACCTTGTTTTGGGGCCCAATCTTCGCGAATACGGGGTTGTACATCCAATAATGCTCGAATCGCGACGAAACTTGTCGGGCAATTTCAAAATAAATCAATTTAATTTCGTATCGAGAAATTTTTTTTAATTTTGACGAGAATCCGAAGATTTGGTCGGCTCGACCTAACGGACGCGAAAATGCACTAACGGTGACGCGCCGCCAACTTTACGATAACGTAACGCTCATACGTCATCATGACGTCACAAGAGGATAAAATAATCATCAGAAAAACCGAAGCGTTAAAATGAGCTAGATGGCGACTACAGTGATGACGGCTCCTTCCTCCAACGCTAGCACGGGCGACAACTCTTCTCCCACATAAATAGGAGACGACTAAGGTTTTTCTCCTCCGAGGTGGCTATATATATATTACCCACATGAACAGGACACGGGATATATATCATAGGCAATTTTTGAACCTCCACGCAAATACGGAATCCCCAATATATATTTCTATATATATATCAATCGCGGTGGTTTAAGATTTGAGAAAATTTTCTATCCGGGTAGCGGACCATGCTTTTTGTCCGGGACCAATGAGACGTCTGTATAGGATGTGGGACCCATACATTTTTGGCTTCCGCAACACACTTTTGTGTGGGCCCTGCCCAATTCTGACTTCTGATTGGATATCAGGGACGATTCTTCTGTCCGCTGGCCGGACCAAAAAAACAACCTTAAGATATTGCTAGAGAGAGGGAGAAAGATCTCGCTCTAAAAGGAAAGACCGCCATGAATTTTTTCTCTTTTTTTTCCTTGCCATGCATGGCATTTCCAAGAAAAGGAAACTAGACTCAGAGTGGATTTGGATCCGAACCAAATTCAATCGAAGCAGATTTGTTCTTGATTTGCTAATAGCTATATTGGATTTGCTGGAAACATAATTAATAGAAATATTTTTTTTAGATCATAAATAATTGTTTATGAATATATATCCAGTCGGAATATCTAATCATGAATTTCGGTTCATATTTTGTAGGCTGAGAAAGAAGCGAGGAGGCATTGAACTTCTTGCTTGGACAGCGGTTAAATTTTTTTTATTATTATTTCGAATTTCTGTTATAATGTAAACCTATTATTTGTTCTAACAATGTAAACCTATTATTTGAGTTCTCTATACATCCCACCACCCGTCATAATATATGTTAATATATCATTATATTTATAACAATGTTAACATGCTCTTTGATGTAATTTTTTTTACACTGGTGAGCGGACTTGGGGGTACAAAGTATTTTACGGTGCAGTGCGACATCTAACAGATGCGATCACATCTCAGCTCGTGCGGAGATGCGTGCATATCACATCTCGCTTTGAGATGTGTGCGTGCGAGCTGAGATATGGTTGCATCTACTGGATGCCGCACTGCACCGTAAAGTGCAGCAGGTGCACTTTACTCCGCCCGGTTCCCCGGTGAGCTTGGACAAATATGCTGGAATGTATTTTTGGCATGACAGGTGTTATGACTGGCACCAAGGAAATAAAACTAGTTTTGAGAGAAAAAGTAGATGAAGTTCCTTATGTGACGTCGGATGTTCACGATAGACGGTTCATAATCGTCGCGTTCACAATCCCCGACGCCGCCCCAAACGGAGTATAACATACTTGTCGTATTTGTACAGTGACGATCAGTGCGGAACTAGGATTTTGAAGTCGCACGGGCACAATCTAAGTACTGTAAATTCGGGGAGTTCGGGGGGCAGCGCACCCTGAGCGGGGGTTTGGGGGCAGCGCCCTCGAATTTTTTTTTGCAAAGATCTTTTTGTAAGGAAAATATTGAACACAATATTACAATCAAAAATTGAACACAAAATTACAAAAGAAAGGTTTAGATCTGAAAAACTTACAATTCAACAAGATACTTTCCGTTGACACATGCTCTGAAAGTGAAGTAGTAGTTTCTGTTGTAATAGTATCGGCAACTTCTTTTTCAATGTATGCAACCAAGCAATCATTCATCCCTCATTCTATTTCGCAGCCGATTATTTATGATCTTCATTGCAGAAAACGTTCTTTCAACAGTAGTTGTATCAACTGGTAAGAGGCAAGCCAACTTCAACAATCTAAAAACTAACGGATAGTGATTATCTTTTTTTAATTCAACCATTTTGTTCAGAAGGTCGCTAATTCCTTTAACATCAGAAAATGTGTCCGTTGATGTAGATCACATATCAAAAATATATATGTCAGGTTGTCCTTCAAGTAACTGCAACTCTATTGGCGTAAAATCATACAGTTATAATGCAGCAAGATGAAGTAATTTTTGCTTATCATAAGAACTAAAATGATCCCTTGGGTCTAAACAAGCAACACATAAGAGTAATTCTGTGTTTACTTCATCAAAGCGATCATTTAACTCATTTAACATTCAATCAAGCATTGCATTAAAAATTTCAATCCTGAAATAATATTTATTTGTAATCTCATGTGCATTGCGTCTTGATCTACCTTGCTGAACAAACTTTTCTTTCATATTAACAACTTCTATGTCATGTTTTCTACAGAAAGTTGAGACTTCAGGCATAAAAAATTAAAATGCGACGGGAGCACAATGGTGCGTCCAAATCCTTCACGTTGGATTCTAGCAACACAATGGTGTGTACCTAACATTAAAATACTCGAAGATTAGCACAATGATGCGTCCAAATCAACCCTTCACAAAAATCTGGACTAAAATCAGTCCAGATTTCACAGTGAAATCTGGACTGATTTCACATTGAAGAAGAGGACTGATTTCATAACAGAAGAAGAAGAGGACTGATTTCACAAAAGAAGAAGATGATGATTGATTTCACAGAAAAAGAAGAAAAGGACTTATTTCACAGAAGAAGAAGAAGTACCGACGACCACGTAAGCCGGAGCCGGAGCAGGTAGCTGCGACGGGAGCCGGAGCTGGAGCAGGTAGCGGAGACGGGAGCCGGAGCCGGAGCCGAAGCCGGAGCCGGAGCAGGGAGCGGTGACGGGATCGGGAGCCGGGAGCGGCGACGGGATCGGGAGCAGGAGGAGCAGGGAGCAGGATGTAATGAAACCTAATTTAGCGATAAAAAAAACCAGTCGGGCACGTGCCCTACCGTGCCCAAGGGTAGTTCCGCCCTTGGTGACGATGTAAAGTTGAGATAGCCAATAGAGTGAGATGTTTCCATGCGCTTCGAATCTTAAAGTCAGATTTATGGTCCAAACTCCATTAAATTGCTTGTGGTGGCATTTAGGCTGAGAAGGCCACTTAGGCTTTGTTTGCCTCTACGGCTCTGATTTGGGAAATAGTGGTGTAAAAATCAGTTGCTTTGAAGAGTGATGGAAGAATCAATAAAATTGTTTGAAATAATAGTATTTACAGTGTTGTTTCAAACGAATAAATAGTTTAAACTCTTTAACAAAACGGTTGTGCGATGTAATTGAAATTTCTTTAAGAAATAAAAATTATAATTTTTTACTATGAAACTGAATTTTCTTTACTTTTTCTGAACAAAATAATTTTTTAAAACATTTCTTTACATCATCTAAAAATTTTATGCTATTATATAGTCAAATCATTCATCGAATGTCCAATCAATCGCCTATATAACCTCTCTCTGATATCACTTGTTGAGATATAACACAAAAATTATCCCCTAGGTGCAACCAAATAATACATGATATACAAGAACTGAAATCTGTATAAAAAACTCTGCATACATAAATAATATATCTGCAATACAAAAATATGAAGAAACGTACTGACGTTCGTTACAGAATACACCACAGAGGAGCCGGACTCGCTCGATCCGCAAGAGAGAATAATCTAGACTGTAATCCGCTAGCACAACAGACGCACAACATTCACCGAGAACCTACCTCGTCCGATGACGGTCAAACCACTCGCTGCCACCGCATAAGCACCGTCGAGGCCAACTACACTCACGCACGTCATCGACACCAAGCCGCACTAGCGGTGAGAAATAACATCAAGGTCACTGCACTCCCTAATGCCTCGCCGCCTTGCCCAGACCGACGGAGATAAACTCTGTCAAGGCCACCGCACCACCGCAAGCCTTCGCCTCCACGCCCGCACCGCATCATCTCCTCCAAGACCGGTAGATCTCCCTCCAAGACCGACAACTATTTCCTTCAAAGCTGGTGGATATATCGAGAGTCCCACGCGAGAGAACTGCTCTGCCTCCATCGCTTGGTGTTGTACCAACGACAACCGCTGGCGGCATCCTACATGGGTTTCCCACCCCTTGCGGCACTATGAGTGTCACAACCTGCATTTTTCCTAGTATTAAAATACTATCAGAGCAATTGAAAATACGCAATCATGATGTCACGCCGTGTAGGGGACAACTGCAGGCGTTCAGGCAACTCCGTCCTTTCATTTATTTTTATAAAATGCTTATGAGTTATGTTTTTAAACATAGTTATATTATTAGGTTTACTGACCGTGTCCCTCGGTCGGGTGGATCAACTAGTCTACGAGTGAGAAAGTATAGGTTTATACAATGGAAAATTATTAAGATTGATTCATTTGTTATACTAAGTGAGAATGAGGCCTCAACATATAATGCAATGAAGATTTGACTTCTAAATTTATTATAAGTAGGAAAAATGTTTTGTAGCTTTTAAAATAACAGTTTATCAGTTCAAAAGCATGTTATAGAACTATGCTAAAATACAGTTTAATTTTATAATTAAAATACCTAACATGCATCCTAACATAAATCATTCCCAGAGAGCAAGTATAAAACTAACAGAAGTAACAGCAGTACAACTAACAAGTTGTCTAACACGAGAACTAACACTAAGTGCGTCAACAAACTAACACGAACCCATAGGAAAACGGTCTAGTATGAAACGAAGAGACATCTACCTCTCTGAACTGAGATGAAAGGCAAGCGACAGCAAATAGCCGCAACCCTGAAATCACGAACTCCACCAGCTAAACCTGCTACTGCACTGAATTTCAGACATTCAAAATAAGAAAACCTCAGAAGCAAGTTACAAGTGGTACAAAAAGAAGTAAACAGAACCTGACAAACCTCCAAGTATGTTGGAAACAATAGTCAAGCTAGCAACAAAACTCAGTACGAAACAGCAGAAATAAAACAAAGGTCTAGCTATATAGTAAAAGCTAAGCTACAAAAGTCCGAACGGAAACATAATACCAAAAGTCATAAAGTATAACATCTTTTATTATATATATATCTTCATTAAACAGATTAAACGAGACTGATCAGCTCGAGAAGGGCATCAAAAATACCGGGCAAGCCTGGGTGTATGATCCACAACCACTAAGATGTATTGTGCCGGGAAAAAAAGTCCACAACGCACACAGACTCAACAACTAAGGCATTGTGTCGGGGAAAAGGTCCACAACGCGCACAGACCCAACAAGCAAGCACTGTGCCGAGGGAGAAACCCCAACGCATACAGACTAATGCATTTTATATAAGCTTATATGAATCACAATACATCTTCTTAATTAAACAGTCAATAGAAAACTTAAACCCAAATCTTGACACGCGGTAGACAAGACGACGTAATTAGCTCGGCAAGAATCCAAGTCTTTCGCAACGATGATTTCTAGGGACAAACAGTATAGACAAATCACTCGACGAAATTTGACATACTCGACGAATTTTAAATGTCACTTGACGAATTGGACAGGTGTAGCCCAAGGCACGACGTCCTATGAATTTTACTGAAACGACTTGATAGATTTGGTCATACACGACAAAAAAAATTAACAAACTAGCGAGATAATTAACCTAGCAATTTCTACTAGTAAGCTATAATCAGAGTTGAGAACGGGAAAAGAGGAAAATAAACGAAACACCACTTGCCTCGATTTCGCCCGGAATCGCCCTCTGAAATACTCCACGTCGTAGATCGGTCCAAAAGAAGGCACGATGAAGCGAAATCTACAGAAAATTGGTCAAACGGCGGTTAAGACCCAAAAACCTTGTGCAAAAAAGTTCCTGAAACGGAAAATACGTACCACACGTGTGTAGCTCTCGTCGAGAGCTTTCCGGATCTATGCTCCGTTGAAGATTTTGTCCACTGAGGCTCCCGGAATCACGGCTGGAAGTTCAGGAACAAGAAGAAGTCGCCGCACTCGCCGCTCTGATTTTGGTCGGTCTTTTGGGGGAAGATGAATAGGCTTCTTCTTATCTTTATACTATAAGCAAGGACCAAAACAAGAATGGTGTAACATTAACATCCCCAAAATGCCCTCAATAATGGTGTAACATTCACATCCCTAAAATGCCCTCAATAAAGATCTCTTTATTTTAAATATCTTGGTTTTTTGGTCATTTAATTTCCAACCAAACTTTCCCCTCCATACCTTTCTTTATTTCAAATCGGCTTTTTTTAAATTTCAAATCAATTGAATGCTGCTACTCCATTACTTCCCCACCACGCCACCTCTGCAGTTTCCCCCACCTTTTTTTTATCTCAAATCAATTGTCATCTGCTCCTCCACTTCTTCGACGCTACCTCCACAGCTTTACAAGAAGCCTGTACAACTCCCTCGGCAGAGTCTCTCTTACTATACATCTCCTCTTCTGTCGTTCCTTGCAGAGCCTCCTCCTCGATAGCTCCACCTCGACACCTCCTCCTTGACATCTCATCCTGCATACTTCCTCTTCGATGCCTACTCCATCGCAACTGCCTCCAAGAACTCAGCCTGCTTGACGACAATTCTTTCTGTGGATCATTGAAGGTGTGCCGCGAGTCACTGATTGCTACCTGCTTTTACTTCTATATTAGTCCATCTACCTCTATCTCTCTCTTTTGCTCTCTATGTCTCTCAAAACTCTGCTTTCAGATTTTTGGGCTATGAGTTGGTCATCTACCTCTATTTTCTTAATGTGGCAGAACTGTTCAAAGCGGGATTTCGGCTCCTCTAGAACTTGCGCTGCGTATCCTATAGAACTTGGCCCGAAGACTTCTTCCCCTCTATCCACGCTTCGCCAAAGCTCCTCTTCGGTGGCCATCATCACTCTCTACAGAAGAAGGTAACTCACATCTCCCAGCTAATTAAACTCCTTTTTATTTAGCAAACACTCTTCAGAAGAAGGTAAATTTTTAGTTAAATGATCGATAAGATCACCTGTGAGGTTCTGAAATTTGAACACTGCAGCGGATCTTGAGCTTCGGCCTTTGATTTTGCAAGCTATTTCAAACTTCTGCCTTTCTTGGTTGCAGTTTATGAACATATTTTTTTAATAATTAGCACATGATTATCATTTGTCACAAAAGTTGTAGTGGAGGTAGCAAATCATCTTGGAAGGATGAGGGGCGAGTGAAAAAACTACTGAAGAGGAAGAAGACATGATGATCCTTCTTTTTTACTTTTTTTATTGCAGGAGAGATAGAAAATTATTCGTTTAAATTATTGGAGAAGGGAGAGTGAAGTGAAGAGAGTGTGTTCACATTCATGTGTTTAAACAGCAGAAGAGATGGAAAATTAACAGATCTTCTTTACTCTCAGTTCTACTTGCTTCTATTTCTCTTAGTCATCTATCTGTTATCTCCTTTTCTTATTAATGAAATTCAAGCAAAAGAGAATAATATTACTGATGGATTCAAGCAGGTTATATTTCTCTCGGTAGAACCACAATTTAATCAACTCACAGCAGGTAGTAACCGCCATTTAATCAAACCACTTTTTCTAGAACCTCCATTCAAGCAAAAGAAAAAAGTTTGATTTTTACATGCTTCTATTTCTCTTGGTTCCAAATGGATTCAAGTCTCTGATCAAACCGCCATTTTTAAATGCTTCATAAATCTCTAGAGTTTTCTATTGGAAAAAAGCTGAATTTTGTTCTTCAAATTTGTTTTTTTTATTTTTCTGTAACTTTGAACATAGTTGTCTTCTCAATGTGGTGCCTCCATTTGAGAATTCCTTTGCATTTCTATGAGTGTTCTTCTTGATTTAGGATACTTGAAACCTACTTCCCTATCATCGGTTTGGAGTTTGTGTATTCTGAACTTAAATCATATTTGAACATTTCGTTGAGCTTTAATTAACTCTCATTTAAATTATAGTTTTGGATTAGTATTGTTAAAATTGATTTTTTTTGTGCTAATTCAAGTTGGTTGTGACTTTACTTGGTGGTTTTGATGATTTTTGAGGTTGACTGGTGGTGCTGAAGATGTTATAAAATTAATTTGATTTCCAGAATTAATGTCTAAATACACCTAATCTGATGGAAAGAAATTGATTAAATGATTAGGGTACAAATGAAATTTTTATTTGAGTAGTTACCTATTCAGTGGCTTCAAAGTAATAAGCAATTTGTAGTTTGTTTGCTTCATTTCGATTATATTGTTTCAATCAGGAACTCTCTTCAAGATTTATAACTCTTCCTAAATATTATTTTGAAAGGACAAAACAAGCGATTATGAGTATAGGGGAGAAAATGGAACTCATCGTTGAGATAATAATTTCAAATTAAACATTATTTTTATATGATTTTGTATCAGGGAACAAATGAACAATATAACTTAGAATTATAAGGCATCACTATAATGTCATTCTCTCATTTGTTGCACGTCGATTTATGCCGATCTCTGAATAATGCTGCCCATCAAATGATGTTGCTCGCCGAATGATGCCGCTCGCAGAATGTTACTGCCCATTGAAAATTGCAGCACGCCGAATGATCATGCCTGCCGAATGTTGCCGCCCGCCAAATGTTGTTGTCCGTTAAATATTGTCGCACGCCGAATGATGCAACCGGTCGAATATTGTTGTACGTCGAATAATGCTACCCGTCAAATATTGTCGCACGCTGAATGATGTTGCCTGCCGATTGTCGTCATCCTCGCAAATGTCAACCCCACGATAAATGTCGCCCCCACGACAAATGACGCACCCATGACAAATGACGTACCCATGACAAATGTCGCCCCTAGGACAAATTTCGCCCTCGGGACAAATGTCTCCCTCACGACAAATGTCGCAGCTTCGACAAATGTCATCCCAAGGACAAATGTCGTCCCAACGACGAATGTCGCCCCAACGACGAATGTCGCCCCCACCCACCCCCACCCCCACCCCCACCCCCGTCGAATGTCTCCCCGCCAAATGTCGCCCCCACCGAATGTGGACCCCATGACGAATGTCGCCCCCACGACTAATATCGCCCCCACGACGAATGCCGCCACCTCGACGAATGTCGCCTCCACAACAAATGTCGCCCCACGATAAATGTCGCCCCCTCGAAAAATATCGCACCCACGATAAATGTCTCCCCCTCGAAAAATATCGCACCCACGACGAATGTTGCCCACACGGGGTCCCCGGTGCACGACTGCTTGTATTATATATATATATATATATATATATATATATATATATATATCTATTACTATTCTAAAAAGAAATATGGTGGTCTGTCAATAGCATGAGTTCGAAAATAGGAGGAAAATATGTGGCCTTCGGATTTGACTCTTTTAATCCTCAAACGGTAGATCTTGGACGCTAAATAAAGGTGTTGGTTTGCAAATAAAAAAAACACCAGAAACTTTCCCCTCCCTCTCTCCTAAAACCCGATCCACCGTCCCCCCCTCCAAAAAAAAATTTGCCGCACACACAAAACCTCCCGGCCGCTGGTGGAACCGCCGGCGGCCTGCCCGGCACCCACCGGCGGACTCGTCGGAGGCCGGCGAGTCCGCCGGTGGGTGCCGGGCAGCCGTCGGCGGCTCCGCCGGCGGTCGGGAGGACGAAAATGGCTGTAGCGAACTGCAGCCATTTTTATCCTCGCCGCCGGCGGCGAGGAAGAAACTGCGTGCGGCACGGGCCGGAGCCTGTGCCGCACGCAGTTTCTTTATTTTTAAAATTAAAATTAAAATATAATTTATAATTTATAATTAAAATTAAAATAATAAAAAAATTATTAATAAAAAAATTATTAATTTCTAATAATTTTAAAATTAAAATATAAATTTTAATTAAATTAAAAATAATTAAAACAATCCACCGGGGGAGGGCGACGAAGCCCGTCGTGGGGGCGGGCGAAGCCCGCCGTCGGCGACCAGATACTGTGGCGCGTACCCATCGGGCCGGAGGCCCGTGCCTGCGACTCGTATGTATGTATATATATATATATATATATATATATATATATATATATATATATATATATATATATATATATATATATATATATATATATATATATATATATATACGTATAATAATATAATAATACTAATAATAATTAGTTAGAAATCAGGGAGAAGATTTCGCGATAAGGGAAGGGTTTTTCGAATAATGAACAATATTTTCTTTCGAGAAATGAACAGTGATTTTGCGAGAAAGCAGAATGATTTCGCGAAAAAGCAGAATGATTTCACGAAAAGGCAATGGATGAACAGTATTTTTCGAATAATAAACAATTTTTTTTCGAATAATAGATGAACAGTGGAATTTTGTCCTAATAAATAGTGGAATTTGCAAATCTACCCTTGATTCAACTTTAGGATGAATAGTAAATTTCATTTTTGAATACTGTTTTAATATAATAATGATAATACATTATAAATATTATATTGTTACGGAGGGTCAAACGTGCGCTGAATCCTACGAAATTCATGATATAGGCGAATACCGACGCTACGAATCCAACGGAAAAGACAAAACCAAAATCCGACGCGCCATTCTCAAGATATTAATTTATAAAGTTTATGACAAACGTTAAATATACAAAACTTCGGAAATTCGTCGAGCCTCCAATAATGCTCGAATCGCGACGAAACTTGTCGGGCAATTTCAAAATAAATCTATTTAATTTCGTATCGAGAAATTTTTTTAAAATTTTGACGAGAATCCGAAGATTTGGTCGGCTCGACCAAACGGACGCGAAAACGCACTAACGGTGACGCGCCGCCAACTTTGCGATAACGTAACGCTCATACATCATCATGACGTCACAAGAGGATAAAATAATCATCAGAAAAACCGAAGCGTTAAAATGAGCTAGATGGTGGCTGCGGTGATGGCGGCTCCTCCCTCCAACAGTAGCACGGGCGACAACTCTTCTCCCACATGAATAGGAGACGACTAAGGTTTTTCTCCGCGGAGGTGGCTATATATATATATTACCCACATGAACAGGACACAGGAAATATATACTAGGCAATTTTTAAACCTTCACACGAACACAGAATCCCCAATATATATTTCTATATATATCAATCGCGGTGGTTTAAGATTTGAGAAAAATTTTTGTCCGGGCAGCGGATCATGCTTTTTGTCCGGGATCAATCAGGCGCCTATATAGGATGTGGGGCGCATGCATTTTTGACTTCCGCAATACACTTTTGCGCGGGCCCCGCCCAATTCTGGCTCCTGATTGGATATCCTGGACGATTCTTCGGTCCGCTGGCCGGACCAAAAAAACAGCCTTAAGATTTTGCTAGAGAGGGAGAAAGATCTCGCTCTAAAAGGAAAAACAGCCATGATTTTTTTCTCTTTTTTTCCTTGTCATGTGTGGCATTTCCAAGAAAAGGAAACGAGACTCGGAGTGGATTTGGATCCTAACCAAATTCAATCGAAGCAGATTTGTTTTTGATTTGCTAATAGCTATATTGGATTTGCTTGTAACATAATTAATAGAAATATTTTTTTAGATCATAAATAATTGTTTATGAATATATATCCAGTCGGAATATCTAATCATGAATTTTGGTTCATATTTTGTAGGCTGAGAAAGAAGCGAGGAGGCATTGAACTTCTTGCTTGGACAGCGGTTAATTTTTTATTATTATTATTTCGAATTTCTGTTACAAAATAAACCTATTATTTGTTCAAACAATGTAAACCTATTATTTGAGTTCTCTATACATCCCACCACCCATCATAATATATGTTAATATATCATTATATTTATAACAATGTTAACATGCTCTTTGATGTAATTTTTTTTACACTGGTGAGCGGATTCGGGGGTATAAAGTATTTTACGGTGCAGTGCGACATCTAACTGATGCGATCACATCTCAGCTCGTGCGGAGATTCGTGCATATCACATCTCGCTTTGAGATGTGTGCGCGCGAGCTGAGATGTGGTTGCATCTACTGGATGCCGCACTGCACCGTAAAGTGCAGCTGGTGCACTTTACTCCGCCCGATTCCCCGGTGAGCTTGGACAAATATGCTGGAATGTATTTTTGGCATGACAGCGGTTATGACTGGCACCAAGGAAATAAAACTAGTTTTGAGAGAAAATGTAGATGAAGTTCCTTATGTGACGTCGGATGTTCACGATAGACGGTTCATAATCGTCGCGTTCACAATCCCCGACGCCGCCCCAAACAGAGTATGACATACTTGTAGTATTTGTACAGTGACGATCAATGCGGAACTAGGATTTTGAAGTCGCACGGGCACAATCTAAGTACTGTCAATTCGAGGAGTTCGGGGGGCAGCGCACCCTGAGCGGGGGTTTGGGGGCAGCGTCCTCGAATTTTTTTTTTGCAAAGATATTTTTGAAAGGAAAATACTGAACACAATATTACAATCAAAAATTGAACACAAAATTACAAAAAAAATGTTTAGATCTGAAAAACTTACAATTCAACAAGATACTTTCCGTTGACACATGTTCTGGAAACGTGAAATAATAGTTTCTGTTGTAATAGTATCGGCAACTTCTTTTTCAATGTAAGCAACCAAGCAATCATTCATCCCTCATTCTATTTCGCAACCGATTATTTATGATCTTCATTGCAGAAAACGTTATTTCAACAGTAGCTGTAGCAACTGGTAAGAGGCAAGCCAACTTCAACAATCTAAAAACTAACGGATAGTGATTATCTTTTTTTAATTCAATCATTTTGTTCAGAAGGTTGCTAATTCCTTTAACATCAGAAAATGTGTCCGTTGATGTACATCACATATCAAAAATATATATGTCAAGTTGTCCTTCAAGTAACTGCAACTCTATTGGCGTAAAATCATACAGTTATAATGCAGTAAGATGAAATAATTTTTGTTTATCATAAGAACTAAAATGATCCTTTGGGTCTATACAAGCAACACATAAGAGTAATTCTGTGTTTACTTCATCAAAGCGATCATTTAACTCATTTAGCATCCAATCAAGCACTGCATTAAAAATTTCAATCCTGAAATAATGTTTATTTGTAATCTCATGTGCATTGCGTCTTGATCTACCTTGCTGAACAAACTTCTCTTTCATATTAACAATTTCTTTGTCATGTTTTCTACAGAAAGTTGAGACTTCGGCCATAAAAAATTAAAATACGACGGGAGCACAATGGTGCGTCCAAATCCTTCACATTAGATTCCAGCAACACAATGGTGTGTACCTAACATTAAAATACTCGAAGATTAGCACAATGATGCGTCCAAATCAACCCTTCACAAAAATCTGGACTGAAATCAGTCCATATTTCACAGTAAAATCTGGACTGATTTCACATTGAAGAAGAGGACTGATTTCATAACAGAAGAAGAAGAGGACTGATTTCACAAAAGAAGAAGATGATGACTGATTTCACAGAAAAAGAAGAAGAGGGCTTATTTCACAGAAGAAGAAGAAGTACCGACGACCATGTAAGCCAGAGCCGGAGCAGGTAGCTGCGACGGGAGCCGGAGCTGGAGCAGGCAGCGGCGACGGGAGCCGAAGCCGGAGCCGGAGCAGGGAGCGGTGATGGGATCAGGAGCCGGGAGCGGCGACGGGATCAGGAGCAGGAGGAACAGGGAGCGGGATGTAATGAAACCTAATTTAGTGATAAAAAAAACCGGTCGGGCACGTGCCCTACCGTGCCCAAGGGTAGTTCCGCCCTTGGTGACGATGTAAAGTTGAGATAGCCAATGGAGTGAGATGTTTCCATGTGCTTCGAATCTTAAAGACAGATTTATGGTCCAAACTCCATGAAATTGCTTGTGGTGGCATTTAGGCTGAGAAGGCCACTTTGGCTTTGTTTGCCTCTACGACTCTGATTTGGGAAATAGTGGTGTAAAAATCAGTTGCTTTGAAGAGTGATGGAAGAATCAATAAAATTGTTTGAAATAATAGTATTTACAGTGTTGTTTCAAACGAATAAATAGTTTAAACTATTTAACAAAACGGTTGTGCGATGTAATTGAAATTTCTTTAAGAAACTAAAATTCTAATTTTCTACTATGAAACTGAATTTTCTTTAATATTCTGAACAAAATAGTTTTTTAAAACATTTCTTTACATCATGTAAAAATTTTATGCTATTATATAGTCAAATCATTCATCGAATGTCCAATCAATCGCCTATATAACCTCTCTCTGATATCACTTGTTGGGATATAACACAAAAATTATCCCCTAGGTGCAACCAAATAATACAGGATATACAAGAACTGAAATCTGTATAAAAAACTCTGCATACATAAATAATATGTCTGCAATACAAAAATATGAAGAAATGTACTGACGTTCGTTACAGAATACACCACAGAGGAGCCGGACTCGCTCGATTCGCAAGAGAGAATAATCTAGACTGTAATCCGCTAGCACAACAGACGCACAACATTCACCGAGAACCTACCTCGTCCGATGACGGTCAAACCACTCGCCGCCACCGCATAAGCACCGTCGAGGCCAACTACACTCACACATGTCATCGACACCAAGCCGCACTAGCGGTGAGAAATAACATCAAGGTCACTGCACTCCCTAATGCCTCGCCTCCTTGCCCAGACCGACGGAGAGAAACTCTATCAAGGCCACCGCACCACCGCAAGCCTTCGCCTCCACGCCCGCACCGCATCATCTCCTCCAAGACCGGTAGATCTCCCTCCAAGACAGGCAGCTATTTCCTTCAAAGCTGTTGGATATATCGAGAGTCCCACGCGAGAGAACTGCTCTGCCTCCATCGCTTGGTGTTGTACCAACGACAACCGTTGGCGGCATCCTACATGGGTTTACCACCCCTTGCGGCACTATGAGTGTCACAACCTGCATTTTTCTCAGTATTAAAATACTATCAGAGCAATTGAAAATACGCAATCATGATGTCACACCGTGCAGGAGACAACTGCAGGCATTCAGGCAACTCCGTCCTTTCATTTATTTTTATAAAATGCTTATGAGTTATGTTTTTAAACATAGTTATATTATTAGGTTTGCTGACCGTGTCCCTCGGTCGGGTGGATCAACTAGTCTACGAGTGAGAAAGTATAGGTTTATACAGTGGAAAATTATTAAGATTGATTCATTTGTTATCCTAAGTGAGAATGAGGCCTCAACATATAATGCAATGAAGATTTGACTTCTAAATTTATTATAAGTAGGAAAAATGTTTTGTAGCTTTTAAAATAACAGTTTATCAGTTCAAAAGCATGTTATGGAACTATGCTAAAATACAGTTTTATTTTATAATTAAAATACCTAACATGCATCCTAACATAAATCATTTCCAGGGAGCAAGTATAAAACTAACAGTAAGTAACAACAATACAACAAGCAAGTAGTCTAACACGAGAACTAACACTAAGTGCGTCAACAAACTGACACGAACCCAAAGGAAAACGGTCTAGTATGAAACGAAGAGACATCTACCTCTCTGAACTGAGATGAAAGGCAAGCGACAGCAACTAGCCGCAACCCTGAAATCACGAACTTCACCATCTAAACCTGCTACTGCACTAAATTTCAGACATTCAAAAGAAGAAAACCTCAGAAGCAAGTTACAAGTGGTACAAAAAGAAGTAAACAGAACCTGACAAACCTCCAAGTATGTTGGAAACAATAGTCAAGCTAGCAACAAAACTCAGTACGAAACAGCAGAAATAAAACAAAGGTCTAGCTATATAGTAAAAGCTAAGCTACAAAAATCCGAACGGAAACATAGTACCAAAAGTCATAAAGTATAACATCTTTTATTATATAAATATCTTCATTAAACAGATTAAACGAGACTGATCAGCTCGAGAAGGGCATCAAAAACACCGGGCAAGCCTGGGTGTATGATCCACAACCACTAAGATGTATTGTGACGGGGAAAAAAGTCCACAACGCACACAGACTCAACAACTAAGACATTGTGCCGGGGAAAAGGTCCACAACGCGCACAGACCCAACAAGCAACCACTGTGCCGAGGGAGAAACCCCAACGCATACAGACTAATGCATTTTATATAAGCTTATATGAATCACAATACATCTTCTTAATTAAACAGTCAATAGAAGACTTAAACCCAAATCTTGACACGCGGTCGACACGATGACGTAATTAGCTCGGCAAGAATCCAAGTCTTTCGCAACGATGATTTCTAGGGACAAACAGTATAGACAAATCACTCGACGAAATTTGACATACTCGACGAATTTTAAAGGTCACTTGACGAATTGGACAGGTGTAGCCCAAGGCACGACGTCCTATGAATTTTACTGAAACGACTCGATAGATTTGGTCATACACGACAAAAAAAATTAACAAACTAGCGAGATAATTAACCTAGCAATTTCTACTAGTAAGCTACAATCAGAATTGAGAACGGGAAAAGAGGAAAACAAACGAAACACCACTTGCCTCGATTTCGCCCGGAATCGCCTTCTGAAATACTCCACGCCGTAGATCGGTCCAAAAAAAGGCACGATGAAGTGAAATCTACAGAAAATCGGTCAAACAGCGGTTAAGACCCAAAAACCTCGTGCAAAAAAGTCCCTGAAACGGAAAATACGTACCACACATGTGTAGCTCTCGTCGAGAGCTTTCCGAATCTATGCTCCGTTGAAGATTTTGTCCACCGAGGCTCCCGGAATCACGGCTGGAAGTTCACGAACAAGAAGAAGTCGCCGCACTCGCCGCTCTGATTTTGGTCGGTCTTTTGGGGGAATATGAATAGGCTTCTTCTTATCTTTATACTATAAGCAAGGACCAAAACAAGAATGGTGTAACATTCACATCCCCAAAATGCCCTCAATAATGGTGTAACATTCGCATCCCTAAAATGCCCTCAATAAAGATCTCTTTATTTTAAATATCTTGGTTTTTTGGTCATTTAATTTCCAACCAAACTTTCCCCTCCATACCTTTCTTTATTTCAAATCACCTTTTTCTAAATTTCAAATCAATTGAATGCTGCTACTCCATTACTTCCCCACCACGCCACCTCTGCAGTTTCCCCCACCTTTTTCTTATCTCAAATCAATTGTCATCTGCTCCTCCACTTCTTTGACGCTACCTCCACAGCTTTACAAGAAGCATGTACAACTCCCTCGGCAGAGTCTCTCCTACTATACATCTCCTCTTCTGTCGTTCCTTGCAGATCCTCCTCCTCGATAGCTCCACCTCGACACCTCCTCCTCGACATCTCATCCTGCATACTTCCTCTTCGATGCCTACTCCATCGCAACTGCCTCCAAGAACTCAGCCTGCTTGACGACAATTCTTTCTGTGGATCATTGAAGGTGTACCGCGAGTCACTGATTGCTACCTGCTTTTACTTCTATATTAGTCCATCTACCTCTATCTCTCTCTTTTGCTCTCTATGTCTCTCAAAACTCTGCTTTCAGATTTTTGGGCTATGAGTTGGTCATCTACCTCTATTTTCTTAATGTAGCAGAACTGTTCAAAGCGGGATTTCGGCTCCTCTAGAACTTGCGCTGTGTATCCTATAGAACTTGGCCCGATGACTTCTTCCCCTCTATCCACGCTTCGCCAAAGCTCCTCTTCGGTGGCCATCATCACTCTCTACAGAAGAAGGTAACTCACATCTCCCAGCTAATTAAACTCCTTTTTATTTAGCAAACACTCTTCAGAAGAAGGTAAATTTTTAGTTAAATGATCGATAAGATCACCTGTGAGGTTCTGAAATTTGAACACTGCAGCGGATCTTGAGCTTCGGCCTTTGATTTTGCAAGTTATTTCAAACTTCTGCCTTTCTTGGTTGCAGTTTATGAACATCTTTTTTTAATAATTAGCACATGATTATCATTTGTCACAAAAGTTATAGTGGAGGTAGCAAATCATCTTGGAAGGAGGAGGGGCGAGTGAAAAAACTACTGAAGAGGAAGAAGACATGATGATCCTTCTTTTTTACTTTTTTATTGCAGGAGAGATAGAAAATTATTCGTTTAAATTATTGGAGAAGGGAGAGTGAAGTGAAGAGAGTGTGTTCACATTCATGTGTTTAAACAGCAGAAGAGATGGAAAATTAACAGATCTTCTTTACTCTCAGTTCTACTTGCTTCTATTTCTCTTAGTCACCTATCTGTTATCTCCTTTTCTTATTAATGAAATTCAAGCAAAAGAGAATAATATTACTGATGGATTCAAGCAGGTTATATTTCTCTCGGTAGGAACCACAATTTAATCAACTCACAGCAGGTAGTAACCGCCATTTAATCAAACCACTTTTTCTAGAACCACCATTCAAGCAAAAGAAAAAAGTTTAATTTTTTCATGCTTCTATTTCTCTTGGTCCCAAATGGATTCAAGTCTCTGATCAAACCGCCATTTTTAAATGCTTCATAAATCTCTAGAGTTTTCTAATGGAAAAAAGCTGATTTTTTTTCTTCAAATTTGTTTTTTTTATTTTTCTGTAACTTTGAACATAGTTGTCTTCTCTATGTGGTGCCTCCATTTGAGAATTCCCTTGCATTTCTATGAGTGTTCTTCTTTATTTAGGATACTTGAAACCTACTTCCCTATCCTCGGTTTGGAGTTTGTGTATTCTGAACTTAAATCATATTTGAACATTTCGTTGAGCTTTAATTAACTCTCATTTAAATTATAGTTTTGGATTAGTATTGTTTAAATTGATTTTTTTGTGTTAATTCAAGTTGGTTGTGACTTTACTTGGTGGTTTTGAGGATTTTTGAGGTTGACTGGTGGTGCTGAAGATGTTATCAAAATAATTTGATTTCCAGAATTAATGTCTAAATACACCTAATCTGATGGAAAGAAATTGATTAAATGATTAGGGTCCAAATGAAATTTTTATTTGAGTAGTTACCTATTCAGTGGCTTCAAAGTAATAAGCAATTTGTAGTTTGTTTGCTTCATTTCGATTATATTGTTTCAATCAGGAACTCTCTTCAAGATTTATAACTCTTCCTAAATACCATTTTGAAAGGACAAAACAAGCGATTATGAGTATAGGGGAGAAAATGGAACTCATCGTTGAGATAATAATTTCAAATTAAACATTATTTTTATATGATTTTGTATGAGGGAACAAATGAACAATACAACTTAGAATTATAAGGCATCACTATAATGTCATTCTCTCATTTGTTGCACGTCGATTTATGCCGATCTCTGAATAATGCTGCCCATCAAAGGATGTTGCTTGCCGAATGATGCCGCTCGCAGAATGTTACTGCCCATTGAAAATTGCAGCACGCTGAATGATCATGCCTGCCGAATGTTGCCGCCCGCCAAATGTTGTTGTCCGTTAAATATTGTCGCACGCTGAATGATGCAACCAGTCGAATATTGATGTACGCCGAATAATGCTACATGTACAACCCCGTGTTCGTCGAACGGGCCCCACCAGGAAGATCGAGCGGACCCAGTCCCGCGACCCGCACCCAAGCGACAAGCAGACATGCGGCAAGAGGCTGGTCCGCTCCCGCTCGGTTCAGGCGAGCGAGCTAGGCGAGACGACTCCCCTATCACTCCCGCTCGCTCAGAGAATCGTCGAACCGATACTCGCGGATGGGCTCGATGACCCGCGCGATCTGCGAGCCGTTCGGAGGGCCACAATGGCCGCCAGTCCGTCCCCCATACGCGACCTGGCCACCTACCCGCCTCGGCAGAGGACTGGCAGGTCGCGACGGTCCGGCTCGCGTTCGCCCGAGAGGAGTAGGCGAGCCGCTAGAACCCGGTCGCGCCTGCCTCACGCGAAGAGGGATTGATGGCGAGCTGACCCCCCCCCCCCCATGGGTGCGAATAGCTGTTCAGAACAGCGGAGCCACGCTGTTGGCAGACCAGGTTGGACTGCGCATAGCTGTTCGGGACAACGAAGTTTGGCTGTTGGCAGACCCAACCAAGGGCTTTTTGGTACTTTCAGGTCAGTTCTTCTGGATATTGACAGTTCAGATTCCAAAAATTATAAATAAGACCCAAGAGGTACCTCAGGAGGCACGCTTTCAGTGCCTCCCTGCTCCAGTTTTCAAGAGCCTTCTGAGGATATCTTAGCTCGGCTTCTGGCTAAGGAGGGGAAGCGCTTTGAGATTTTCCGGGTTTGTGGTGGGACCTCCCTGCCGAGCCCTTGGGTCTGTTTCTCCTTGTCTTCTTTGTTGTTTTTCTTGCAGTAGTGAAGTAGGCACGAGGCCACCCCTTCCCCAAGGGTCGAACTCCATAGGAAGCCGGATTCCGGTTTCAACACTACCCGTCAAATATTGTCGCACGCTGAATGATGTTGCCTGCCGATTGTCGTCATCCTCGCAAATGTCAACCCCACGACAAATGTCGCCCCCACGACAAATGACGCACCCATGACAAATGACGTACCCACGACAAATGTCGCCCCCAGTACAAATTTCACCCCCGGGACAAATGTCTCCCTCACGACAAATGTCGCAGCTTCGACAATTGTCATCCCAAGGACAAATGTCGTCCCAACGACGAATGCCGCCCCAACGACGAATGTCGCCCCCCACCCACCCCCACCCCCACCCCCGTCGAATGTCTCCCCGCCAAATGTCGCCCCCACCAAATGTGGACCCCATGACAAATGTCGCCCCCAGGACTAATGTCGCCCCCACGACGAATGTCGCCACCTCGACGAATGTCGCCTCCTCGATAAATGTCGCCCCACGATAAATGTCGCCCCCTCGAAAAATATCGCACCCACGATAAATGTATCCCCCTCGAAAAATGTCGCACCCACGACTAATGTTGCCCGCACAGGGTCCCCCGTGCACGACTGCTTGTATTATATATATATATATATATATATATATATATATATATATATATATATATATATATATATATATATATATATATATATATATATATATATATATATATATATTACTATTCTAAAAAGAAATATGGTGGTCTGTCAATAGCATGAGTTCGAAAATAGGAGGAAAATATGTGGTCGTCGGATTTGACTCTTTTAATCCTCAATCGTTAGATCTTGGACGCTAAATAAAGGTGTTGGTTTGCAAATAAAAAAAATACCAGAAACTTTCCCCTCCATCTCTCCTAAACCCCGATCGACCGTTCCCCCCCCCCCCCCCCTCCAAAAAAAAAATTTATCGCACACACAAAACCTCCCGGCCGGTGGTGGAACCGCTGGCGGCCTGCCCGGCACCCACCGGCGGACTCGTCGGAGGCCGGCGAGTCCGCCGGTGGGTGCCGGCTAGCCGTCGGCGGCTCCGCCGGCGGCCGGGAGGACGAAAATGGCTGTAGCGAACTGCAGCCATTTCTGTCCTCGCCGCCGGCGGCGAGGAAGAAACTGCGTGTGGCACGGGCCGGAGCCTGTGCCGCACGCAGTTTCTTTATTTTTAAAATTTAAATTAAAATATAATTTATAATTTATAATTAAAATTAAAATAATAAAAAAATTATTAATAAATAAATTATTAATTTCTAATAATTTTAAAATTAAAATATAAATTTTAATTAAATTAAAAATAATTAAAACAATCCACCGGGGGAGGGCGACGAAGCCCGTCGTGGGGGGCGGGCGAAGCTCGCCGTCGGCGACCAGATACTGTGGCGCGTACCCATCGGGCCGGAGGCCCGTGCCTGCGACTCGTATGTATGTGTGTGTATATATATACATATAATAATATAATAATACTAATAATAATAAGTTAGAAATCAGGGAGAAGATTTCGCGATAAGGGAAGGGTTTTTCGAATTATGAACAATATTTTCTTTCGAGAAATGAACAGTGATTTAGCGAGAAAGCAGAATGATTTCGCGAAAAAGCAGAATGATTTCACGGAAAGGCAATGGATGAACAATATTTTTCGAATAATAAACAACCTTTTTTTGAATAATAGATGAACAGTGGAATTTTGTCCTAATAAATAGTGGAATTTGCAAATCTACCCTTGATTAAACTTTAGGATGAATAGTAAATTTCATTTTTGAATACTGTTTTAATATAATAATGATAATACATTATAAATATAATATTGTTACGGAGGGCCAAACGTGCGCTGAATCCTACGAAATTCACGATATAGGCGAATACCGACGCCACGAATCCAACGACAAAGACAAAACCAAAATCCGACGCGTCATTCTCAAGATATTAATTTATAAAGTTTATGACAAACGTTAAATATACAAAACTTCGGAAATTCGTCGAGCCTCCAATAATGCTCGAATCGCGACGAAACTTGTCGGGCAATTTCAAAATAAATCTATTTAATTTCGTATCGAGAATTTTTTAAAAATTTTGACGAGAATCCGAAGATTTGGTCGGCTCGACCAAACGGACGCGAAAACGCACTAACGGTGACCCGCCGCCAACTTTGCGATAACGTAACGCTCATACATCATCATGACGTCACAAGAGGATAAAATAATTATCAGAAAAACCGAAGCGTTAAAATGAGCTAGATGGTGGCTGCGGTGATGGCGGCTCCTCCCTCCAACGGTAGCACGGGCGACAACTCTTCTCCCACATGAATAGGAGACGATTAAGGTTTTTCTCCGCCGAGGTGGCTATATATATATATTACCCACATGAACAGGACACGGGATATATATCCTAGGCAGTGGCGGAACTAGGATTTTGAAATCGCACGAGCACAATCTAAGTACTGTCAATTCGGGGGGTTCGGGGGGCAGCGCAACCTGAGCGGGGGTTCGGGGGCAGCGACCCGGGAAATTTTTTTTTCAAAGATATTTTTGTAAGAAAAATATTGAACACAATATTACAATCAAAAATTGAACACAAAATTACAAAAGAATTGATTTTCCTGTTAGACTTAGACGGATTGAAAGCACATAACTCGCTCTTACATCTGAACCATCCAGAATCATTGAGGAGCATCTGTTTAGTTACTTATAGGGATACCACTATCAGATATCGTGTCTTGGGACTCTTGGCACGTTCATGTCACCTTAGATGGATAATTTTTAGGTATAAATATTTTATGAGAATAATATGCTAACGTGTGTTTCCTCTCAAATGGGGACAGTAGATTTCTTCACTAAAACTCCAAACCCATGACTATTCCTTTCATGAGTTTGAGGTGTTATCAAATTGGCTTATTGTACAAGTGTAAATACCCCCAATT